>LPNX010381630.1:185041-265131 GCA_001517045.1 Pseudotsuga menziesii
TGTAACAGGCAGTCATTCCATGCCTTCTGTTGATCCTTCGCAACCTGTTGGCGGAAGCTAGCCACAAAGCAGTCTTCTTCAAGATGGAGAAACTACGCAATGCGCTCTTCTAATTCTTCTGTGTCATCCATGCCCATCGCTGCAGTGATGCACAAAATAAGAACAATGTAATCCATGGGAATGACTACCTCTTTCCCATAGACCAGCTTGAATGGTGTCTGGCCTATTAGCCACTTGCAAGTAGTGCGATAGGCCCATAGCACTGCAGGAATTTTTAGGTCCCAATCATCATGGTTAGCATTACATACCTTCGTCAACACTGTTTCTAATATTTTGTTGAATGCTTCGATAGTCCCATTCACCTGCGGATGGTATGGTGTACTCTTCTTATGTTGCACTTGCAACTCCTCAGTTAGCAATTTGACAGTCCATTTGACGAAGTGACTTCCCTATGGTACCAATGACATCTCATCCCGCTGCGATGGTTTACCAACATGCTGGCATACGTCACAGCTCCTCGTATATTCTATGGCATCATTATGTAATGTAGGCCACCATAACCTAATGCGCAACACCTTGCACATGGTAGTCCTTCCTCCATAGTGGCCTCCTGCAACTCTTGCATGTGCTTCTTCCAAAATGGGACCCTAGTCATGCGGTAAAATACATCGTTGTAAGATTTCATCTGTTCCAAGCTTATATAACTGCCCAGCAATTAATTGAAAATCACAAGCCTTTACTACTAGCCTGTTTCTTTTCGCTCGTCATCATGTTCTCCGGGGCGACACCAGTGGCCAAAAACTAAATATTTGGTGCATAGCGATCATCTGTGATGTCAACATGGAATAATTGCACATCTGGCAATCCATCATCAATATTGGTTGGTCCTTCACCATTCTCAATGCGGGATAGATGATTCGGACTAGCGTTCAACCGCCCCGGCTTCACAACTATTTCAAAATCAAACTCCTGGAAGAGTAGCAGCCATTGGTAGATCTTCCCCCCCCAACACAGGCTTATTGACTAGGTATTGCAAAGAAGAATGATTGGTGAACATCTTGAAATCTCCACCTAACAAATAGTGCCTAAACTTTTGCAAGGCATAAACCATTTCCAAGCCTTCCCTTTCCATCATTCTATAATCTCATTTAGAAAATGACAACTTTATACTGGCATATGCGATTGGGTGATCCAGGTCTCCCTCTCCTACTTGCACAAGAACAACCCCCAGTGCAATATAAGAGGTGTCAACGTGCACATGGAACTCCTTATTCCAATCTAGGAAAATTAGTATAGGCACGGAGGCCATCTTGGCCTTCAATGTGTCGAAACTTCCTTGGAATTCCTGGGTCTATTCAAATGCACCATATTTCTTTAGTATCTTCTCCATAGGGGCAGTAATCATAGCATATCCTTGGATAAACTTGTGATAGTACCCTGTGTGCCCCACCATCAGCCAAAGCATCTTCACATTTGTCGGTGGTGGTAAAATGAATATTAGCGCAATATTCTCTGGATCGACCAAGAGACCCTCCTTGCATACTATGTGCCCAAGTAGTATGCCAAACAACACACAAAAAATACCCTTCTTAGAGTTTAATGCAATCTGATGCTGTCGACACCTTTCTAGCATCAGTCGCAAGTTGTCGAGATGGTTCATAATTAGTCCATAGATAGTCCAATCATCCATATACACCTGTAGGAACTTTTGAATAAAGTATTTAAACAAAGCAACAACTACCCGAGTGAATACTGTTGGTGCATTCTTTATCGCAAAAGGAAGGACTGCATATTGAAAACAACCCCATTCAGTGACAAACGTGGTCTTATGGCGATCCTCCTTTGCAATTTGAATCTGGTGGTATCCCAAAAAATAATCCATGAAGGAATACATATCCTAGCTTCCTACTCCTTCAAGAAATTCATCTGTAAACAGGGTCGGGAATGGATCATGCACACATGCATCATTCAACCAGCTCCTTAGGTTGACACAAATGCGGATTTCACTGGTCTTTTTATCCTGGACTACCATAGGGCTTATCCACTCTGACTCTTCTACAGGATCGATGATCCCAACATCCAGCATCCGGTCAATCTCAACCTTCACATGGTCCTTGTATTGTGGATTCAGTCGATATGGCCTCTGTTGCACCGGTTTGGCATCTGGTTTAAACATGATTTTCATCTCCCCCAGGTCTCCTAAATCCCCTTCATTTCTAAAAACCGTGTTGGAAAAATGTCTTGGAATTCATGTAGTAGGTCCATGATTTTGGCCATGGTCTCCTCGTCCCAGTAGTCCTCGACATTGGGAAAATTTTGGGTTCTCTTCCGACCCAATGTTGACTTTTCGGATCTGCAACGACTGACTCATCGAGTCCGTCAGTATGTCTGGGGCTGCGACACCACGACTTCCTTCTGACTCTGGAATATTAACATTCTACAACTCATCGTCATCTTCAAGTTCCCCAGACAAGTTGTAGCATGTCATTATGGACTGGATGGAGTAGTGCAAATGTGGATCAATTGGGTATGCGACAGGGATGAATTTCAGTACCATGTCGCGGATGATGTGTAAAGCATTACATACCTTTGGGTGGACGTCCTGAAAACTAAACATCTGCGCAAAGCAACCAGAAAAATACTCCCAAGTGGTGATAGTTATGCGTAACTCTGCCTCTACATACCAGGATCTTGGCATTTATTCCAGAGTGTGAACAAAAGCGTGGACCCATTCATCCCTAGGTCACGATGCCCATAAAGTCTGACACTCGATCAAATGACTGGTGGCATCATTCCGTTTGTCGTATCTTCCAGCATGATAGACCTCGGAATTGCCGAAGCACACCATCATCAATCTCTGACACTGTTCCCAGTCATGGATCATCTGTTTGGGTGTCTCCCACCATCAAGCAGGAGTAGCCTTCAGTGCTATATCGAAGGCTAGTATCCTTTGTGGTTCAAAAAATTTCTCTTCGAATTCTTGAAAGAACTCTGGTAGTCTCGGTAGTCCTTCATAAATGAAAAACTCGATAATCTCAGTTGCAACACACCGGAGAGACTATGTAATAAACTCGCATTTCTTGAATGATACTTCATGCAACCTATTCTACCAATTTTCTAGAGAATCATCATATTCATAGGACACAGAACTTGTCCTGCACCATCCAAGTTCGCCATTGACAGTAGGATGGATATAGTCTTCATAGATGTTATAAGCATGATCCAAACTTCTATCGACTTCATCCTTCACAAGTTCAATATCCCTACGTCACTCCTGAGGGTCCATAGGAGCAATGACCCTATCATCCTAGTTTTCAAACGTCATAACTCGTTTTTTGAAGTTGATAACCACCATGGTATCATTAGCCCATCCAATCCCTAGTAGTGCGGGATAGGAACCACCATATTCGACTACTTCTATCACATCAAAGTTAGCATATGTTTTCATTCCTTCAATGTCGACGACTAAGTTTGAGACACGACCAATGGGATGAACCTTTTCCTGATTGGCTAGTCGCAACTGCACCAACAACCATCCCAATTTTGGCTTTCCCATCAATTGCCAGGTTTGCTTGGTCAGAATGTTTACATCCGATCCAAGATCCAGAATAATCGAGTCAACCTCATAATCTCCAATCTGGATATTCATCCTCATCTCTTTACATGTCTTCCTCTTTTGCAAGGAGTTCACTGCAGAATCCTTCACTGCCTTATCTGGGTGGTACAATAACGTCTCAAGCTCGACAAGGGTGTCAGGGTACCTTGCCAACAATAGACAACTCTCAAATAATTGTCGCAAGGTACCATGCTATCGCAATGGTCCTGCCTCTGTAGATGGATCAAAAGCAAATGGTATGTCAATAATTGGAAACTTACCCAGATTTCTCCTGATCGCATGTTTTTCCCTGAAAAAGGTGTCTTTCTCCGTTGCAATATCAAATGCAATTTTTTTCTTGCCAGTGAGCCGAACTTGCTGACACGGTCCATCATCTCCAGTTTTCGCACCAGTGTGAGTGACAATGACAACATCAATAGCCTTCATTCATGGTTCAGCGTGAATCATAGTAACCATCGATCCTTGATTCAGGTTCAATGGTGGGTTCTAATTCATTAACTGATTCTGAGTCTGGGGTGGGTTATGAGTCTGAGCCTATGGTGGGATCTGATTCTGCATTATCTGTTGGTTCTATACTTGGAATGTAGGCTGATTCTGATTCTGCACATTTAGCAACTGTGGAATGTTTCCAGCTTGCCATTTTGCAATCAACTGAGGGAAGTTTTCAACATTATGTTCGCTGGCTGCACAGTATGTACACTACGCATGAGTGCACTCCCTCTGATAGTGCCTGAATACTCCATAGGTATAACACTGGATTGATTCACGACCTCATCCTCCTCTTTGACCGAAGCCTCCTCCTCATCCTCCTCATCCTCCATAGAATCCTCCTCAAACTCCTCCTTGTTGAAATTGCGACTGGGCCATCTGCGACTGCGGTAGGTTTGGCTGCTGCTATACATAGTGCGTTGCTTGAACATATTGTTGCTGTGACTAATTGAACGGTACCTGATTATAATGCAGTCATGGCACGACCTGTGGTTGTGCTACAAACTATGGTTGCAGTTGCAACGGGATAAATTGTTGCTGTGGTTGCGGCAGGATGAACTACATCTGGGGCGGTGGTGTATACTACACCTGCGTTGCTTGTTATACCATCTGTGGCTGCGCTTGCATTGCTTGGGGGTCCTCACCCTTCACAAAGTATGAACCATACGTCCTTTCCTGGAGTAAATTGTAAGCTCGATACTTTTTATTGTCATGTCCTACTGACCGACAAAATGTATAGTATAGATTCTCTGTCTTGGTAACCATCTTTTGCATATATTCGTAGTTCTCATGTCGATTCCCATAGACCTGAAATATGCAGCACCATGGTATACCAGCACAACTCAATGGATTCAGAGCTCCCAAAATCAAATAGTTTCGAAACGAAGGGCATGTATCTTTGGTATGTTCGCCTTCATGACACCGCGTGAACCAAAGTTCATCATGATATTCCTTGGCCTTCTTGATATCTTGCAGTTGGAGTGTTATATTGGCCAACTGTGCTTGAATCTAGTTCATCCTGACCGTGGTTTCACCTACTGATAGATGCCTCCAATTTCATCGTGGTTTCCAGAGCCTCTCTCTGTGTCGCAATATTTTGCTGCATTAGTGGTTTTTTTATATGTGGGACAAGCGTGGCGATGAACCACTCCTTGTGCTAGACATCACTTATCTGGAATCTAACTCGAGCCATCAACGTCTTAAATCGTTGATCAAAATCCCAAAATTGTCTCATTGGGGAACTGCTTGATTTCTTTCAACTTGGTAATGTACTAAGCCTTAGACTTTGACTTCTTGAATTCTTTGAATAGTCCTGTATGGATCTCATCCAACGTTTTCATGATACCTCCCTAAGGAACCCATGTGAATCTCATGAACCATTCCAACACATGGCCCCTAAGGGTGGTTTCCAGCTGGATTTTCTTAACATCATCATCTACAGTATGTCGGGTGGTACAGATCACCTCGCACAAGAACCAGTATTGCTCTGGCTCATTAGTACCATTTCCATGAAACATTGGTATCTTCATCTCATCGCCCGCCATTCTGGGTCTTCTTCCTCCTACTGGTATTCTACTGCTAGATTGCTGCTGACACGTTGGGCAAGTTGACACAGAATGCATGGTTCTTCCTTATGGTGGATTAGTGCACGGAGGTGTAGACACGCTACTGCTGGGGTTCGATCCTGTCATTCTTTTGGGAGTAGTCTGGGCCTGGTCATTCTCATCGTCACTAAAAGGTCACTTTGTCCCGTGTGGTTGGTCCTCGCAGCATCGCACTTCGATCGCAGCAGGACCTTCTCCTGTCCTCTGCCTCTTCTCTCGAAACCTTGTTCCTCCCCTTGTACAACCATATTTTTCCTCGACGACCTTTATATTCTCACCAAAACTCATGCCCATCTACCCATTATCTTTCCATGCATCTCTGCCCTTTCATCGCGGTGTCAGAAGCCTCCGCACACCAGAGTTCTACTACTCTTGGTCCGTCTTCAAAATACCTTTTTTGCAGACCAACTATTTAATTGACAGCTGCAGAGATAAAAATAATCTACCTCGTGGTCCACTGAAAAAATCCCTCTCTGCTTCACTGAATGACTTATTGGTATCAACAAAAAACTCGGTAATGTAGCCCTCCAGGATGCTGTCCAACCATACCTCAACAGCCCGCAATGCCTTATTGTCTGTTTCTTGTAATTCCTAGATCAGCTCCGGAGTCCAAGATGTCGGCTCTCCTTCTTGGAAGTTTGTTTTCTTAGTAGTGAACTTTTCCAGCCACTCATGCAAGAGGACAGGAAAATCATAGAAGAACCATTCATGAGGACCATCGTTCAGATATATCTATCCAACCAATGGTTCGTCGACAGTTTCAGATTCTGATTTTCGGCTTTATCAAATTCTCGCAACTTTAGATCGAACCACCCCTTGATCTTCGGTTGAGTCGGATGCCAAAACATATCCTCCTTTTCATCGCAACTTGGTCCCAGCAACGAAACCATTTTCTGGCGAAACCCACCAACAAATCCTCAATGATAGGGGTTCTCACTTTGTCGATGCCCAACCAACACAATCTCCCTGAGCACCGGCACATATAGGTTTTACCCTGCCCAGCAACATCCATGGAGCGGACGAGGTCTCACCTGAGATGTTCAAGGGAGAGATATCGGAACCAATTTTTTGGTAGTGAGGGCGGAGGATATGGGGATCCGACGGGAAGAAAACATAACCATTGGATCAAGAACTATGTAGTCATCATTAATTCATTTCCACAGCATCATACATTTGTCACAATATCACTAATGCCGTAGCATTGTTCATAAAACATCTCAACTCATAATGCAACAGAATGTAATAGATTTTAAAACAGATTGCATCAATATAGCAGAAAGGGAATAGATCACAACAACATCGTAACAAAATAGGCCGCAGCATCATAACAGATTAGATCACAACAGGAATAACATATAATATTTTTGCAACAACTGTTATATCATATTAATCTTAGACAAAAGATCCAAAACAGACAATTCTTCTCCACAACAGGAGGCTGAATACATCAAGAAAACCCAGATAGATCGTAGATACAACAGGAAATTCTTGAAAAACCAGATCACACTAGACCTCATGCAATAATTATCCTCTAGACAATATCAATTCTTAGATTGTGCTCATGCTATTATCCTCTGATGCGATTATCCGAAGATCTCAATTTAATTGAAAAACTAGATCTCTAAATAGGCTCGCATCTTTACATTGAGGGTCTACTTCTAACTAACTTATAAACTCTAATGACCTATTGTGACAAAACTTGGTCAAATAATATATAAAATATTCAAAGCGGTTATTCTTCCACCCATCGCGCTTGTTATCACTCCAGGAAACTCCTCTAGGTTGTAGCTCGAGGATGCCCGGTAACTTCAAATGTTTTTAGGGTTTTCTGATATGGATCAAGTCAGGTGACTTATATAACCTTCCACTCTTAAGACATGCATGAAACTCACTCAACTATTCAGAAGTTGACAATAATGCGTAGGGATGGAGAACTCATTAGGCTGGTAGATTTACATACATAACAGATGCATATAAATGGCTAAATCCTGATAAGGATGGTACTTATAAATCAAATCATATTAACACACCAATAGGATGATAGGTATTAGTTATTAATAAACTTCAAAGTAACCTAAATACACATTCAGGCATAAGTACAATAAAGACAGAGATGAAGGTTGAACAAATCATAACAAAAGAGCTTATATTCAATAATTAGCAAAATGAGAAGCTGACAATAGTATAGGCTTATAAATCCCTGAAGTTGAACATTTTTTATAAAATTATTCTTAGGCTTTATAGCCTTTTACAAAATATACAGATCCTGAAACCTGGATCCATTTTTACAAAAATAAACAAAAGTGATAGTTTTTGCAAATTAGGGTTTGAAACCCTAACTAACTACTTGTCTAACTATAATGAAGATTTAGTTCACTGAATGAATATTTAAATAACTGAAGTAATTACTGGTGATTACGGCTGCTGGTCCTCTGCCAGTTAAACCATCGATTTCTCTTTGACAGCTAGGGTTGATGTCCTTTGGCACAGTTATGTCATAGTGGATCTCACACAAACCCTTTTTTGATGCTTCCCTCAGCGCCTTTTATCTTTAGATTACATCCATGAACCATCTATAGTTTCCCAAAACCGGTCCTATACGCCAAAACTTTCCTTTAATCCTCTATCCACTTTTGGTGATTAAGAGGCCAGTCTATCGGAACCATTAGCTGCCAAAAGTGGCACTTTCGGTGGCTAATGAACTGCCCCAGCATTTGCTTAAGCCACTGAAATCCCTGTTTTGCAAACATTATTAGGTTTTCTTCAAAAATGTCCTTTTAGGCCTATTTTCTTAGCCTTCCTCTTCTGAAGGCTTCGTGCTAGGAGTGTTAATAGCGCCTTGGCTAGCTTCAGGAGGCTGGAGACTAACTGCTACTCTAGATAGGGTTGATAAGGCGAGGTGGCTGCTAGGGTTTGCTTTGGATTCCTTCAGCTGCAGCCTTTGGAGCCTAACCATCCTGTATAATCCGGTATTGTCCTTCAGGTATCTTTTGTTCAGCCTTTTCAAGAAAATGTATCTTTCTCTCTGCTCCAGTTAGGACTTGTGCAGTAGCTTGTTCCTCCTAGTGAAGGTCTCATTATTTCTCTTTATTTCTCTTTCCAAGACCTCCACTTCATAAACCTGCCTCAGTAGCTGATTGATCTTTTGACTTTTAGGCTTGCTGGAGGAAGCCCTTTTTGCTGGTTCCTCTTGCTCCTGTGGTGTGGGGAATGGCAATGCTTCAGGCATTAGTACAATTTGCAGAACTAGGAATGCATCCACTTCTTGTTCTTCCTCAGAATCTGAATAGGTTAGATTTAAGACATTCTCATGGTGTGCTTCTATGTCTTGACCCTTCTCCTTGAATTCCAAGTTCCTTTTTTCCTTCTTGGTCTTGGAAGAGGAGGGAGGTTGTTCTGTTGCTGCTGTTGGGGAAATGGCCCTCCTCCTTCTTCTCCCACTCCTTAGGGTGCTGTATTTCTTGGCAGGAGACTTCCCTTTCTCCTTTGGCTAAAGGTCTGTCTCAAAGCCATTCCAGAACAAAAAATAAGGCCAAGCCATATTTATTCTCTTCAATAACTCCTGGACCAACAGCTGGATAAGATCATGGTGGGACAACCTACCAACAATCTTGGATGGCTATGATTTTACTTGATGTGCCATCTTCCCTAGAATTCTATGTAAATAAAAGGGAAGATTGAGAGGGATTTTACATGTGAAGTGATTCATGAGCTTAAAATGGTAGATCATTACTCTATTATATCTCCCTTCAAAGGTTAAGTAGACCACAATGGCCTTCAACAGCTGTTGCCAGTTCTCTTCTAGCCATGATGATGGAACACCCTTCTTCTGTACTATACCTCTATGCTCAAGCTTAAGGTAAGACCTGAATTCCACCTCTTTTGGTATGGTGGTCTTGAACCATTTCTCTCCTGTGGAAGGGAGTTATGTCAGCTCAGTGATTAGTGCTTCATCTATGAGAAACTCCTCTTTTTGTATGATTTCTTTTTAACCATCAAATGAGAGGGCAAAAGCTTCAGCCACCTGCTGATGGAAGCCTTGTAGTTTTTCACAGAACTTGTAGCAGCCCACCTCTTGGAAAAGTCTACAGACCTTTGGATGTGCTTCTAAATAATTGATATCACCTAGCTCATTCCTGAGAGCTAGTCCACTCTTCTTCATCTTGAAGGGTGTATCTCCTTGGTACCTACAAAATTATTTTCGGTCTTGTATACAATATGATTTAGTAGGCTGCTCTTTCAGAGCTAGTTTTTTCTGGTGGAGAAAATGCTAATTTTGAAAATGAAATCCGATGGAGTCTCTTGGAACTGATTATGAGGGTTTTCTGTCATTATGGAGGCTGAGGTCACCAAATGATGATGGCATCTTGATCCTCTAGATCTCCTTTCCCACGTGATCATAACTTACATCGGCCAGAGTATTTGATGGGCTTTCTGGTGATATTTTGGACAGGTTGAGGGAGTTTGAGGGTTTCTAGTAAGATCAGTCCTTTGCCAATTACATAATGACCCTTTTTACTCATTTCCCCATGCAACCATGCAGCTCCAGATCTTTTTGGTGGTTAGTCACGCTCACAAATGATCATTTATCTTGCTGACAGGGTCAGATGTGACAGTTTCCTTGTTTTTCCCTTTCGGTGGTTAAGATCCTCCGGGAGTTTGTCAGCTAGCCACCGAAAAGCTAGCTTTTGGTGGCTAACGAAGTGTTGTCTTTATTGCTTAAGCCATTGAAAATTTTACCCTGTTACCGTGGTGAACTTATGCTTTTAGCGGAAAACGACCTCGTCAGAAAACCTTTTTAACTGCCGAAAACCTATTCTTTTGTCAGAAAACCAAAAGTGTTTTTCACCTGATGCTTATCTTCCTTCTTTCAATGGTTAGCATATGCATTGTACCTTTCTCTAATCTACCGAAAGTGACCCTTTTCGGTGGCTAATGAGTCGTTCTAAGCCTCCCCTAAGCCACCGAAAGTGTTACTTTGACTCTGCTTGCTTGGACCTCTTTCGGTGGTTCACCTTTGCCCCGCGTTCAACTGTTTAGCCACCGAAACATAGCTTTTCGATGGCTAATGAGCTATAATAGTCCCCGCCTAAGCCACCAAAAGCTATAACTTGTAAAATTTTCATCCAAATAAAAAACATAGGATTTCAAATTGTTAGTCATACTCATATCTTTCATTATGCAAGTTTGATTCTTCCTACTATCAAAATAAATTTATTTTGGGAGATAACATCTGGCTCATACTTAGGGATGGGAACATCCCAGTGGGGTCCCAAGAATCCCAGACCAAAATTCCTTTCCCTACAAGCAACTAAATAACTTAACACTATCATTTATTCTTCCATTGGGTGTGGAGTTTATTCTGTAAGCAAAAACAACCTACTATCTACTAATTTACAATAATAAGGCCTCAGAGCCTCAAATAAAGTAGAGTTTCAAAAAACGCCCATTCACTGGGCCATCAAATACCTCTTCCCCTTCCATATTCTGCAATTTGAAGGTGTTATTCTTATGTACTTGGGCTATCACAAAAAGGGCCAATCCACAAAGAGTCAAATTTTCCATGTTTTCCCTTGTCTTGTCTGATAGCATCCCACTTAAGGATCCAATCTCCAACCTGTAAGTTCTTTGTTTTTGCTCTTTTGTCAAACATGCCCTTTATCCTTTGTTGATGGGCTTCTGATTTTCCTATAACTTGCTCCCTGTTTTGCTGTAACTCCACCAAATCCATCATCCTCCTCACCATATAATTTGGTTGATCTTCCTCTTCTTGAAAGAAATTTTCCACTGGAAGAATGAGCTGGATAGGAAAAATGGCCTCAGTGCCATAAACTAGCTTGAATGGAGCTATGGATCTTTTGTCTATTACCCTATCAGCCCATAAAGTAAACTTAAGATTTGAATCCCAGCTTTTCTGATTTGTCTCCAGCAGTTTCCTGTTGATCCTGACTAGACTTTTGTTGGATGACTCAACCAGGCCATTTCCTTGTGTATAATAGGAGGTGGAATGCACCAATTGAATGCCCATTGACTCACACAAGTTGACTAATTCCCCAGCTTTAAAAGGTGGTGCATTATCAATTACCAACCTTACTGGGCAGCCAAACCCACTAAAGATATTCTCATATAAAAATCTCACGATGACTTCATGAGTGGCAGTATTGGTGGGTACTGCTTCTATCCATTTGGTAAAGTAGTCAGTGGCTACTAAGATCCATTTATGCTGCCCACTGGAATATGGATTTATTTCACTTATGAAATCCAAACCCCATTACTGGAAAGGCCCATTCACCACAATAGGCCAAAGGGGTAAGGATTTGAGCTGTTGCTTCCTTATAAATCTTTGGCATTGGTCACAAGCCCTTACAAAAGTGCATACATCAACAAAGAGGACTGGCCATTAGTATCCTGCTCTTAAGATATTGTGGGTTGTGATTTTCAAATAGTGGTGGCCCCCACATGTGCTGGAATGAAAGTGGTGAATGACCTACTCCACTTCCTCTTTATCTAGACACCTTAGCAAAACTCCAGACTGATCTTTCCAGTATAGCAGTTTGTCAATTATGAAAAACTTAACAGATTTTAAATTAAGAGCTCGTGCTTGGTTAGGAGTGAGATCAGGAGAAACTTCTAATTTTTGCAAAAATTGAATAATACCTGAGCACCACTCACATGAAGATATGTTTTCAGCTACTGATGGAATGTATTTCTGATCTTGATCTACTTCTGTTGCTACCACAGTCTACGCCTTTGCTGATTTGACACATGTGAAGTTTATTCCCATCAGTTCACAATTTTCTTTGGCCATGAGTTTGACCAGACCTAGTCCTTTCACCAGCTTAGTGGGTTTTACCTCTATATCAAACTCAATGAGGTTGGCAATCCACTTAGCTCTCTTCCCATCAATGTCAAACTGAGTCAAAACATCCTTCACGGCACTTGAAGGGACATATGGAAGGACCTTGGCATGGAGAATATAAATTCTGAAATTCTTCAAAGATTTTATGAGAGCATAAGCCTATTTCTTAATTGGATCATACTTCAGCTCAGCATCTCTCAAGGTTTTGTTGAACAATGCAATTGGATGATCAAGACCCTCATCATTCTTTTGTAATAGTACAGATGCCACTATGTCATAGGATGCAAAAGAGAAAATGTAAAAACTCTTGGTGTAGTAAGGACTAATTAGGGTTGGGGCCTCCATGATAGCCTTCTTAATGTCTTCAAAATATTTTCTTGCCTGGTCATTCCATTTTATTTCTACCTCTTTTTTCAGCATGACTGTTATATGCTTTACCAGCTCGGAGAAATTGGGAATGAACCTCTTGACAAAGTTTATCTTTCCTAAAAAGGACTGAATGTCTCTTTTTGACCTCGGTATTGACAGCTTCTGGATTGCTTCCACCCTTACCGGATCGATATTTACACCTTCAGCTGAGACTATGTGGCCTAGGAGTTTTCCTTCACTTAGTGCAAACTGGGACTTCTTAGGGTTTAGTGATATTCCATACCTTCTGTACTTCAAAAATGCCTTCCTTAAATGCTGCAAGTGGTCATGATGGTTGTGAGAGTAAACTATTAGGTCATCCAAATATATCAGCACAAATTTATCTTTCAACCCTACAAAAGCTAGGTCCATGGCTCTCTAAAAAGTATCCCTAGCATTCATTAGCCCAAATGGCATTTTAGCATACATGAAGGTGCCCCAAGGGGTGGTAAAGGAAGTATTCTCTTGGTCATCAGGGTGCACAACAACTTGGTTGTATCCAAAGAAGCCATCTAGGAAGGACATAACACTAGCCCCTGAGACTTTCTGCAGCAGGTGTTCCATCTTGGGCAGTGGATAGTTGTATTTTTTGGAACACTTGTTCAGTTTTCTAAAATCCACACACAACCTGATTTCCCCATTTTTCTTTCTCACCACTACTAGGTTTGCAATCCACTTGGAGTACCTGAGGGGAATTATGATCTTGGCTTTGAGGAGCTTATGGATTTATTTTTCAGTTACTGGTAATAGGAGAGGACTAATGGATCTTAGCTTCTGTTTGAAAGGGATGGCGTCCTTATCCAAAGGAATCCTGTGCTGGATGATATTGGTGTCATAGATTTTCAGGTCACTGTACTCCCAGGAAAAGAATTCAGCAAACTCCTTTATCAAGATGCAAAACTTTGACCTTTGATCAGCAGTCAATTTAGTAGACAGATTTATCAGTTTTGGATGGCTTTGGCTACCTAGGTTTTTCTCTTGGACATCAGGATCTAGCTCCTTTTTGGCAGGATTAAAAGGAATGTCATTGTGATCAAATAGCTCTTTCAGTTGTACTAGGCCTCGAGGTATGTAGTTGCTGGGTAATTGGAGAATGTTGTGATCAGCCACTTTATCTTTCAACTTGAGCTGCTTGGATTCCTCCATGTTTAGGTTTTCCTAGTCTATGTGCATATCAGAGAATTCATCTACTAGTTGAAGGAATTTACCAAGCTCATCATCATTTTCAAACACCTTCCAGAATTTCATTACAGGAATTTTGGGGTCTAAAATGGGCCTCCTAAGGAAAATAATAAAATAATAGTTAAAATAATAAAATAATAGTTAAAATAATAAAATAATATTGGTTAATTTTGGAGGAAGAAAGAAAAAAACTACTTTTTGTGTTCGTATTTTCGACATATCTCCCTATGTTTTTACTCAAATTTCGATCGGGAGAGCTTGTTGGATGCGAAATTTGATTCCGCATCCAATGAGTACCCACATTGCATACTTTTGATGGACCCCGCTACCCCAAAAACAAGAAATACTTGAAAAAACATGATGATGACATCATCATCACGTTTTTTCAGGTATTTCTTATTTTTGGGGTAGCAGGGTCTGTCAAAAGTATGCAGTGTGGGTACTCCTTGGATGCAGAATCAAATTCTGCATCCAACGAGCTCTCTCGATCGAAATTTGAGTAAAAACACAATGAGATATGTCGAAAATACGAACAAAAAAAGTAGTTTTTTTTAATGACAAATATGTCAATTCAACCATTATGGTTGACTTATTTTATTGAAATTCT
The DNA here is from genome assembly GCA_001517045.1 of Pseudotsuga menziesii. Taxonomy (NCBI): domain Eukaryota; kingdom Viridiplantae; phylum Streptophyta; class Pinopsida; order Pinales; family Pinaceae; genus Pseudotsuga; species Pseudotsuga menziesii. The sequence goes on from LPNX010381630.1 coordinate 199,807, forward strand.
ATTGGTTCTTGAATTCCAACTCACAAAAACTTATTTTGGCATGTTTTCTTATAAGGCCCATTTTAGACCCCAAATTTCCTCTAATGGATATTGTCTAGCAAGGAAGGTCTATATTTAACTTAAACATCATAGCTGGGCTTAGGAGGTAAAGGAGGAATAAATAGACCTGTAGAGACAGCCAGAGAATCAGCTAGGTGATTCAAAGCCCTAGGTATATATGACAGTTCAAAAAACATAAAGGAGTCTCTGAAATTCCATACCTCATCCCTGTAGGCCTTTAATTTGATGTTTTTTGTCTGAAAAGTGTTGTTGACCTGCTGTATAATGGTGTCTGCATCTCCAAAAATCCTCATGCACATGATCCCCATCTCCTTGGAAGCTTTAATTCCTAGCAGCAAGGCTTCATATTATGCTCTATTGTTAGTGGTTTTAAAATCAAGCTTGTAAGACAGGTGAATGTTTTCCTTGGATGGGGAGATCAATACTACACCTGCACCTACTGAGCTTTGAGTGCTAGCCCCATCAAAATACATGCTCCATACTACTGTGGTCACTTCTTCAAGCTGCTGACAAGTGGGCTCAGTGAGCTGGACTGGTGTTTTCTGAGAATCATCTATATGTAGAATGCATGACCCAAAATCAGTGTCCATTGCATAGATGGGGTGATTCACTGAATTTCTCTCCTTGTTTATGATGTAGGCCAACTGATTTTCCTGGTACAACCTCTTAGTCTCTCCTCCAAACATGGGGATAGTGGCATATGTAAGATCCATCTGAAGGGTGCCACCTAGACTTTTTCTCCATGATCGAGATAGCAAGAGACCAAATTTTGGAGGGATATTAGCCACTACAATGTCCATCATGATGCTTTTCGAAGGTAGCTGAGTCAGGTTCACAACGAGGTCTTTGATGAGGCCCAAGAAATTGAATTTTCTGGAGTCAAAGGAGAATAAATCATGGTATGGCTTTGTGATGCTAAGACCAAGCTCATCCATCATAGCCTTTGGCATTAGGTTATGAGAGGCTCCTAAATCCAGCAGACAGTTATGGAGGATTTTATCATGGATATTCAGGGATATGTACAAAGGAGGGAATGAGTCCTTTAGGTCTTCGATCATGGGGCCTAGGGTTACAACAGGCATGTCATCTTGCAGGTTAACAAAGTCAGTGTCAATATGTATCTTTGGATGAAGAGAATTCAGAATGGAAGACTTGAATGCATCATTTTTCATTAGCTCAATTAATGGGAAAGGGATCTTCAATTTTTGAATTTCTGACACAAGGTTGAAAGAATAATGCACCCTATCTGGAAACCTCACCTCATGCCATGGAAATTTGATTTGGACCTGATCAGGAATGGCTGAAAGTGCTGGTTTCTGCAATGCTTTGGATGTGACAGGCACCTTCTTTGATAAAACAACAACCTTTTTAGCTAGTGCAGCAGGCTATTTGATAGGCACAACATTATTCTTGAGAGGAGCAACCAACCTAGACCTTAGATTGTACCCTCCCTGACTATCATCCTGAGATATAGTATCTTCAATGATATGCTCATCAATTAGGGCTTCCTCATATTCTGCCTGTGTCAGAAAAGAATAGTCCACCTCATTCTCCATGCAGTGGATGTTGTCTTCAGCTTCTCCTTCTTCTTCAATTAATTATGGTTCTTATTCTAGTACAACATTCTAAAATGGAGCTCTTATTCTCTGATGTTCCCCTTGATTCCATTCCCTTCTGAGAATCTGAACTGGGGGGTTTCCTCTTCTATAAGGGACAAAATTAGGGTTTCGAGGAGCAGAGTCACTTGGCCCTTTACCCCTCACAGGTGTCTGTCCTTGGTCCTTCAGTTTAGACATTTCAGTAGTCAAGTTATCTAATAGTTTGGTCATTTTGTCGATCTTGTTTTCTGATGAAGAAGCACCAATAGGGTCTACTGGCTGCTTCTTCCTGTCTATCTTTCCTTTGACCTTCTAAGATGCCAAAATGTTTGATTCTACCTCTAGGGCAGCATCCTGCATGAGTGATAAGGAGGTAGACCTCCTTTCTCCGAGGATTAGGCAGAAATTAGAGTCAAAGGAATTTGCATAAGTTATCCTAGTTGAGGTATCAGTGGGCTTGATTTCAGTGGGGATCTTGCTGTACATATTGTTGAACCTCTTGGTGAAGTTGGAGACAGACTCCCCATTTTCTCTTTTCAGGTTGTTGAACTCTGTGATATAGTAGAGGTGGTCTCTCCTCTCTCCCCAATGCTTTAGGAAGATGTCATCTATGGCCTCAATGCTTACCACTAATCCAGCAGGCAGTTCCTTAAACCATTTCCTAGCCTGACCATATAGGATTTGCACAAAAACCCTAGTCCATACATCTTCTTGCTCTATGTTAATATTCTCAGCATAGCTGTAAAATGCCTCTAGATGTTCTTTAGCTAAGAAATCCCCTTATCCTATGAACTTAGGCATATACTTCAGGTAATCTCCAGTACGCATGGAAGAGACGGGATTTGGAAAATTTAGGGGGGCATACCTAGCTACCAGGATCTTTTCCATTTTGGTCAATTGAGGGGCAGCCATTTTGGAAATGGGTATGGACAGGGTTGAGGAAGGAAGCACTGATGAAGGTTATTGCTGAGAAGGTGGTGGTGGTATACTTATCCCAGTGGAGTCACCAGGGATGGGATCTTCACAAGCAGTAGTGCTTGAAGATGCCCAAACCCTAGGATCTTCTGATGTATTTATAAATTCCTGAGAATTAAGTGTTTAAGTAGAAGAAATAATAGTAGAAAAAATTCTTGAAATACTTGATGTGGCTTCTTGTGCAACACTGCTGGTCTGTCTTAGAAAAGCCCTAGCTCTTCTCGAAATTTCTTCTGGATCTGAAACCGATGTTGTTGGTGGCCCCTTAGGGTTTTCTCTGGAACTTGGTCTTCTTGAAGCCACCTTATTTCAATGGAGTCACCAGATAGATGATTACAACTTGAAAGTAACCTAAATACACATTCAAGCATAAGTACAGTAAAGACAGAGATGAAGGCTGAACAAATCATAACAAAAGAGCTTATATTCAAGAATGAGCAAAATGAGAAGCTGACAATAGTATAGGCTTACAAATCCCTGAATTCGAACCTTTTTTATAAAATCAGTCTTAGGCTTTATAGCCTTTTACAAAATATACAGATCTTGAAACCTGGATTTGTTTTTATAAAAATAAACAAAAGGGATAGTTTTTGCAAATTAGGGTTTGAAACCCTAACTAACTACTTGTCTAACTATAATGAAGATTTAGTTCACTGAATGAACATTTAATTAACTGAAGTAATTGTTGGTGATTACTACTGCTGGTCCTCTTCCAGTTAAACCACTGATTTCTCTTTGATAGTTAGGGTTGATGTCCTTTGGCATAGTTATGTCATAGTGGATCTCACACAGACCCTTTTATGATGCTTCCATCAGCGCCTTTTATCTTTAGATTACGTCCATGAACCATCTGGAGTTTCCCAAAACCAATTATGTAAGCCAAAAATTTCCTTTAAGCCTCTGTCCTCTTTCGGTGGTTAAGAGGCCAGTCTATCGGAATCGTTAGCTGCCGAAAGTGGCGCTTTCGGTGGCTAAAGAACTACCCCATCGTTTGCCTAAGCCACCAAAAGCCCTGTTTTGCAAAAATTATTAGGTTTTCTTCAAAAATGTCCTTTCAGGCTTATTTTCTTAGCCTTCCTTTTCTGAAGGCTTCATGCTAGGAGTGTTAACAGTGCCTTGGCTAGCTTTAGGAGGCTGGAGACTAACTGCTGCTTTAGCTAGGGTTGATAAGGCGAGGTGGCTGCTAGGGTTTGCTTTAGTTTCCTTCAGCTGCAGCCTTTGGAGCCTAACCATCCTGTATAATATGGTATTGTCCTTTAGGTATCTTTTGTTCAGCCTTTTCAAGAAAATGTATCTTTCTCTCTGCTCCAGGTAGGAATTGTGCAGTAGCTTGCTCCTCCTGGTCAAGGTCTCATTATTTCTCTTTAGTTCTCTTTTCAATACCTCCATTTCAGAAACCTGCCTCAGTAGCTGATTGATCTTTTAACTTTTAGGCTTGCTGGAGGAAGCCCTTTCTGCTGGTTCCTCTTGCTCCTATGGTGTGGGGGATGGCAATGCTTTAGACACTAGTGCAATTTTTAGAGCTAGGGTTGTATCCTCTTCTTGTTCTTCCTCAAAATATGAATAGGGTAGATTTAATACATTCTCATGGTGTGCTTCTGCCTCCTGACCCTTCTCACTAAAGTCCAAGTTCCTTTTTTCCTTCTTGGTCTTGGAAGAGGAGGGAGGTTTTTCTATTGCTGCTACTGGGGAAATGGCCCTCGTCCTTCTTCTCCCGCTCCTTGGGGTGCTGGATTTCTTGGTAGGAGACTTCCCTTTATCCTATGGCTGAAGGCCTATCTCAAAGCCATTCCAGAACAGAAAATAAGGCCAAGCCATATTTCTTCTCTTCAACAACTCCTGGACCAACAACTAGATAATACCGTGGTGGGACAACCTGCCATCAATCTTGGATGGCTGGGATTTTACCTGATGTGCCATCTTCCCTAGACTTTTGTGTAAATAAAAGAGCAGATTGAGAGGGATTTTACCTGTGAAGTGATTCATGACCTTGAAATGGTAGATCATTGCTCTATTATATCTCCCTTCACAGGTTAATTAGACCACAATGGCCTTCAGCAGTTGTTGCCAGTTCTCTTCCAGCCATGATGATGGCACACTCTTCTTCCATGCTATTCCTCTATGCTCAGGCTTAAGGTAAGACCTGAATTCCACCTCTTTTGGTATGGTGGTCTTGAATAATTTCTCTCCTTTGGAAGGGAGTTCTGTCACCTCAGTGATTAGTGCTTCATCTATGAGAAACTCCTCTTTTCTTAGGACTACTTTTGAACAATCAAATGAGAGGGAAAAAGATTCATCCACCTACTGAAGTAAGCCTTGTATTTTTTCACAGAACTTGTAGCATCCCACCTCTTGGAAAATTCTGCAGACCTTTGGATGTGCTTCTAAATAACTGATATCACCTAGCTCCTGCCTGGGATTTGGTCCACTCTTCTTTATCTTTATGGGTGTATCTCCTTGGTACCTGCAAAACAGTTTTTAGTCTTGTATACATTATGCTTTAGCAGGTTGCTCTTTTAGAGCTAATTTTTCTGGTGAAGAAAATGCTAATTTCGTGTTCGGGTACACAAGGTACTCCCAAAAGACTGAAAACCTTGAGCAATCGCTTCACACAAATAGATCACAGATCAACACACGATGTTTGTCACATGGTTAAAACCCTTGAGAGGGAAACAGTCCATGGCCCCAGCCAAATAGCTTCTTGGAGCAATTTATTATGCAAAAGAAAGAAAGTTACATGAGCTTCTCATAATCGATCAACTAGCCAAGGACCCTCTATGCTCTTTAAATAGAGATCATAGGCCAATCGGGTGTTAACTTGCCACAGATCAATGGTAGGTATGATCTAACAGAAGTTGAACCGTCGGAGCACTCTATGTCTAGAACATATTGTGACCGTCGGATTAGAATATTTACAAATGCATACTAATGCATACTAAAGATACACACTTTTACCTAATGGATATATTACACAAGTTGATCTTAACTAACTCCTAAGTGTCTAAATATCCTAACATCCCCCCTTAAGAAAAACTTGGGATAGGATTGAAGGATTTACAAAAGTGACACTATTAGGAGAAGGATGGAGGCATTAGAGCATATCCACCCTTAAGGACACATTCCTGAACTCCTAACATAGACCGAAGTTTAGAAAACTTCGCTTCTGTAAGAGACTTGGTGAAAATGTTTGCAACTTGATCATCTGTAGGGAAATAGAGAACTTCAATAAAACTATCATGAACAAGATTTCTGATGAAGTGCATGTGTAGCTCAATGTGTTTGCTGCGCTGATGCAGAACTGGATCTTTGGCAAGCTTGATGGCACTTTGATTGTCACACAAAATTGGAGTAGGCTGCTATTGCTTGAATCCAAACTCTGAAAGGATCTGTCGAAGTCATAAAGCTTCTTGATTGGCATTAACTGTGGCTCGATATTCTGCTTCTGCCAAAGAAAGAGCAAGAGCTTGTTGTTTCTTACAATCCCAAGTGACAGGTCCAGATCCCAGACTGAAAACATAACCTGCAGTAGACTTTCAATCATTAGGATCACTGGCCCAATATGAATCAGTGAAACCAACCAACAAAGGTTTCCCCCCTGTACTATAATGAATCGCAAACTGAATTGTACCTCGAATATATCGAAGTATTCTTTTTGCTACTTTCTAGTGACTTTCATGAGGAGTTTGCATATAACGGGAAACACGACCAATGACAAAGGAAAGGTCAGGATGGGAATGAGTAAAGTATAAAAGACTACCAACAAGATAACGATACAAGGTGGCATCTACTTCATGGGAAGTACAAGTGGTAGAAAGTTTGACTCCAGACTGAAAGGGAGAAGGGGTTAGTTTACAATATTCCATGTGGAAGCGAAAAAGTAGGTCACAAGCATACTTAGACTGGGAAAGAAAGATTCGTTCTTTGGTTTGCAAGACTTGGATACCAAGAAAATAATGAAAATGTCCTGAGTCTAACATTTCAAAATTTTGCTTAAGACTAGATTTCACATGGGTTATAAGTTTAGGGTCAGTACCAGTAAGGATAAGATCATCAACATAAAGAACAAGTATTATGAGATGGTTTCCTACTTTCTTGGTATAGACATTGGGGTCATAATGGCATCTAGAAAAACCAGTGTCCAAGATAAAGCTATCCATTTTGGCATACCAAGCTCTAGGAGCTTGCTTAAGGCCATATAAGGATTTCTTAAGGAGACAAACAAGGCTAGAGTTATTCTGAACATATCCAGGAGGTTGTTCCATGTAAATTTCCTCATGTAAATCACAATGTAAGAAGGCAGAATTGACATCCATTTGATGGACTTCCCAGTTATGTAAGGCTGCAAGGGAAAGAACTAGGTGGATGGAGTTCATTTTTGCTACAGGGGAAAAGGTTTCATTGTAGTCAATCCCTTCAACTTGGGAAAAACCTTTGGCAAATAACCTTGCCTTAAGTCTTTCAACAATTCCATCTTTTGCATGCTTAGTTCTGTAGACCCATTTACATTTGACAAGTTTTCTTCCTTTTGGAAGAGGAACAAGATCCCAAGTATCGTTCACCATTAAGGAACGATATTCTTCATCCATAGCTGCATCTCAATTTGGATTTCCTGAAGCTTCTGCAAAAGTTTCTGGATCATGATTCTCAAAAACATAAGCCAAAAGGGAAGAGGCTCGCTAAAACTGAGAACGTGTTCGACGTTGATCTCTAGGATCACTGGCAAGATCACCAGCTACTTCACATGTTGAACGGACCCATCGAGGAGGCATTTGTGATGGTGCAATTGGAGGAACATGAGCAGGCGGAGGTGGATTTTCATCCTCACTGTCATCATCAGAAACTGGAGTTGGAAACCTATCAAGGAAGTTGGAAGAAGAAGAAGAAGAAGGCACAATTGCCAAATCAGGCTCGCAGGCCAAGGATGGCATACCCGCCAAGTTAGGCTCGTAGGCCAAGAGATTTTCATCAAATTTAACATCTCTTCTAATGATCATATCATGTGAATGGGGTTGAAGAAGTCTATAGCCTTTTACATATTCTGAATATCCAACAAATATGCACTTTTCACTTTTAAGCTGCAATGCTTTCTGTTTTTCATCCGAAATGTGAGCCCATGCTTCACAACCAGACACACGAAAGTGACTTACATCTGGTTTAATTTTACTCCATGCTTCTTCTGGTGTTATACCTTGTAAAACTTTAGTGGGCGTGCAATTAACTATGTAATTTACACAATTTATGGCCTCAACCCAATATTGAAGACTTAGTCCCTTAGATTGGATCATACAATTAGCCATTTCTTTTAAAGTGCGGTTCTTCCGTTCAGCTACACCATTTTGTTGTGGTGTATACGAAACAGTGTGCTATTGTTGGATTCCTTGTTCAATGCAGAAAGTAGTGAGCTTGTTGTTAACATATTCTCCTCCATTGTCAGATCTTAACTTAATAATTTGATGACCAGATTGTTTTTTAACAAGGGCCTTGTAGGCCAAGAACATGTTAAATACTTTGCTCTTAAGTTTTAGGAAGTAAACCCAAGTGCGTCTGGAGTAGTCATCAATGAAAGTTAAGAAATATTTGAAACTAGAAAATGATGCAGATGGAAGAGGACCACACAAGTCACTATGCACAAGCTCCAAAGGAACCGAGGTGTGCCAAGAGGCACGTTTGTCAAAACTGTCCCAATGATGTTTTCCAAGTACACAACCGGAACAAACACCATCCTTGCAAGATACCATCAGAAGACCAATCACCATATTTTCTTTACATAGTTTTTGCAATGTGCGATAATTTAAGTGACCAAATCGCTCATGCCAAATTTTGCTCAAGTTATCACTATGAGTGACAAAAACTAAAGGAAAAGGTGATGACCCAAAGTTGTTAAATTTGTACAACCTGGTAATATCATCAACAGTTCCAGTAGCAAGGACATTTTGAGGATTTTTAAAATCCTTGATTACAACTTGGTGAGGTGTAAATGTCACAGTTTTACCTTCACCCAAATGAGTAATTTGATAGACTGATAACAAATTGCAGGAAATTTTTGGAACACATAGTACATCACTGAAATGACCATTTTCTATTGGAACTATTCCAGATCCTACAACACTTAGAGATCTATCATCACCAACAAATATGTGTTTGGTGTTACATTCATGCATGGTAGAAAAGATGGCTTAATCCTTATCCATATGATAAGATGCTCTAAAATCAATGAGCCATTCATTTGAAGTAGAAGAAGAAGATGCAGTATAAGAGTAACCAGAAGCACAAAGTGTATGCCCATGAGAGTTAGATTCTGAAGACGAATCTAGGCTGATGTGGTGCTTCTTCATTGCTACTTCCAAGGCTGCCATCTTCTTGAAACACTTAGATTCATCATGATTATCTTTCCCACAAAAATTGCAATGACACTCAGTCTTCTTTCCTTTTGGCTTGGATCCTTTGTCATGTTTTAAAGAAGGAGCTGACTGAGAGGGTTTGGGACCCTTGTTGTTTGGCTTATTATTGTGAGAATTTTGTTTCTTGGGAGGCTTGGACATTTCTTTCTGTTGGGACAATAAGGTTTTCCCAGATGTATCTGCATTGTTAATTATTCCAAGATGAATGAGCTTATCTTGCTCTCTAATTAAGGAATCACAAAAGGATGCAAGACTAGGCTCTTAATAACTAGCTGTAGTCAAGGATTCTTTCATGGAGTATAATGTAGATACAAAAACAGAATATGCAGGTCCAAGTTTGGAAAGAATATGATAAATACATTGTTTGTCTTCTTTATTAATCTTGCATTCTGCACATAAGAGTCTAAGAGTTTTATACTTAGATAAATAGTCTTAAATGCATGAAAAATCATTTGGATTCAAGGAAAGCAACTCATTTTCAAGTTGATGACCCCGAATTTCATTGTGTTTATCAAACATAGATTCCAACTTTTCCCAAGCTTTATCAGGTTCATTAATTCCAGATATGTGGAATCGCAAATAAATAGAGATTGACATCCCAATCAATCCACAAGCTTCATCACATCTATTTGCCCATTTAATTTTCTTATCATCATCAGTGGGTTTTGTTTCTTTCCCTGAGGTTATCCTGAAAAGTCCCTTACTTCGTAAAACATCCTCCATACGAAATTTCCATGAGAAATAGTTAGAACTTGTAAGTATAATATCACAAGGGGTGGCCATACTATAAAATAATGGCTGAAAAAATAGAAACTAACTGTCTGGTTGCAAAGAGATCGAAAAAATATGTGGTTTTAAAAAAACGGCACTGAAAACTGATTCTAGATGATGAAGTTATGCTTGATCAAAGAAAATGTTGAAGATGTCCCAATAGTGACGTGGCAGATATTAACTTGACCAACTAAAAAAAAAGGAACCCCCCTCTTCCCAAGATCAACCTTTGACAATCACTTTACAATAAAGTTGCTTTGAAGTGAATCACTTTTGTAGAATAAGTGAGGTTCACTTTTATAATAATGTTACTTTTAAATAGTGCGACAATAAATTAAAAGACTTAAGTGACTCACTTTTTATTTTATTTTTTTATGTGAGATACACTTTTACAATAAAGTAACTTGAAAATAGAAATTGCATGCATTAAAAAGTAGCTTAATAAGACTTGAACTCAAGACCTATTAAGGAATAAAGTAACTTTGGACCAAGTGAGCTAAGTTTAAAAGGTACGTAAAAGAATGGAAAGAGTAAGAGGGCCTTTTTTTTTAAACTCTTCTCTCTCGTTCTCCATGCTTGTCTTTTTTTTCTGCAAATAAAAAAAAAAAACCAAAAACAAAAACAATTTTTTTTCTACACAATGGGGTTAGATCTTGGTTAGCTTACCTGAAAAGTCTATGTTTTTAAGTTTTTTCGTTGTTTTTGATTTGCCGTGATTGCACAAGGTGCATGGCAAAGAGCATACAAAGCCGAGAAGATAAGAAAAAAAACTTTCCCTTTTTGTTTCTGATTCGCCGCGGTCACTCAAGGTGCACGACAAAGAGTATACATAGCCAGGGAAAGCAACAGTCTGAGACTAAAATAGTAAAGATCTACTAATAAAACTGATAAAATATGAGAGATTTAAAAAAAACAAAACTGTCACTGTAACATTATACCTTCATATTTGCAGAAATGGGTGTTTCTGGAACAAACGAAAATGGTTTTTGGTGAAATGAAAACTATTTCCCAACAGAAACGGTGCTTCAGACGTAATGGAATAGCTCCCACAAGCCACAAATGCACAGAAAATATAGAACCAAAAACCCTTTCAAATTTTCGGCAACATCGGTTCCAGATCTTGATCAAAACCAAAAATGGCTCTTCATAAACTCTTTGATACCATGTTCAGGTACACAGGGTACTCCCAAAAGACTGAACACCTTAAGCAACTGCTTCACACAAATAGATCATAGATCAACACATGATTTTTTTCACGTGGTTAAAACCCTCGAGAGGGAAACAGTCCACGACCCTAGCCAAATAGCTACTTGGAGCAATTTATTATGCAAAAGAAAGAAAGTTACATGAGCTTCTCATAATCAATCAATTAGCCAAGGACCCTCTATGCTCTTTAAATAGAGATCATAGACCAATCGGGTGTTAAGCCATGGATCAATGGTAGGTATGATCTATGAGAAGTTGAACCATCAAATCACTCTATGCCTAGAAGATATTGTGACCGTCGGATTAGAATATTTACAAATGCATACTAATGCATATTAAAGAAACACACTTTTACCTAACAGATATATTACACAAGTTGATTTTAACTAAATCCTAAGTGTCTAAATATCCTAACATTTCAAAAATGAAATCCGTCATTATAGAGGCTGAGGTCACCAAATGATGATAGCAGTTTGATCCTCTAGATCTCCTTTCCCATGTGATCGTAACTTACATCAGCTAGAGTATTCGATGGGGTTTTTGATGATATTTTGGACAGGTGGAGGGAGTCTGAGGGTTTCTAGTCAGATCAGTCCTTTGCTAATTACATAATGACCCTTTTTACTCATTTCCCCATGCAGTCATGCAGTTCCAGATCTTTTCTGTGGTTAATCATGCTCACAAATGATCATTTATCTTACTGATGGGGTCAGATGTGACAGTTTCCTAATTGTTTCCTTATTTTGTCCTTTCGGTGGTTAATATCCTCTGGGAGTTTGTCACCTAGCCACCGAAAAGTCGGCTTTTGGTGGCTAATGAAGTGTTGTCTTTCTTGCTTAAGCCGCTGAAACTTTTACCCTGTCGTCATGGTGAACTTCTGCTTTCGGCAGATAACAACCTCATCGGAAAACCTTTTTAACTATCGAAAACCTATTCTTTTGGTGGTTAATGAAATGCCCTAGCTTTCACCTAAACCCTCGAAATTGTTTTTCACCCGATGCTTATCTTCCTACTTTCGATGGTTAGCATATGCATTGCACCTTTCTCTAATCTACCGAAAGCGACCCTTTTCGATGGCTAATGAGCTGTTCTGAGCCTTTCCTAAGCCACATAAAGTGTTACTTTGACTCTGCTTGCTCGGATCGCTTTCAGTGGTTCACCTTTGCCCTGCGTTCAACTGTTTAGCCGCCGAAACATAGCTTTTCGGTGGCTAATGAGCTATAATAGTCCTCGCCTAAGCCACCGAAAGCTATAACTTGTAAAATTTTCATCCAAATAAAAAACAGAGGCTTTCAAATTGTCAGTCATACTCATATCTTTCATTACATAAGTTCAATTCTTCCTACTATCAAAATAAATTTATTTTGGGAGATAACAACACTGATCTGCCCTTGCATGGTACCGCGTGAGCTTGTGCATCTTCTGTGACTCTGCACAACTCACTTAGCAAAACCCTTGCCAACATGACACTCTGAAGGCCAAAATGGCTTCGGAGCCCATACTTGTGTTCCCATACTGCAACAAGGAGTTCCATGTCCATGTCAATGCATCATCTGTCTCACTAGGCATAGTGCTCGCGTAGCTAGGAGAAGGAGATATTGATCACTTGATCGCTTTCGCTAGTCGAAAGTTGTTGTTTGCTAGAAAAACTATACGACCACAGAGAGAGAAGGTCTAGCGATGGTATATGTGCTACAAAAATTCAGGCATTATCTTTTAGGAGGTCACTTTAAGATGTTTACTGACCATTCCACTTTGAAGTACCTAAACAATAAGCTTGTTTTGGGGGGGAAGATATATCGCTGGCTACTGCTCTTTCAGGAGTTTGATTTTGAGATAATTATGAATTTGGGTCGCTTAAATGCTGGCCTCAACCATCAGTCTCGGATTGAGATAAGCGAAGAAAAAACAAACATCGACGAGGGACTGCCGAATGCACAACTATTCAGAGTCGACGTAGCGGAATATTATTATGACCAAATAATCCAGTTCTTGGCTACCAGAGTCACGCCGAAATATTTTTCAACAAGCCAAAAGAAGTAGTTGGTAGTCAAGGCCTCGAATTTTTTAGTCGATCGCTGGGCAGTAATACAAACTTGACTCAAATAATATTTTGTGGCGATGTGTCCTACCCCATGAACAAGGAGAGATTTTAGAAGAATCCCATATGAGTGTCGTTGGTGGACACTGTTAAGCTGCAAAAATACCACATTTTATTCATCTTTCCAATACCATTTGTCACCTTATTCCTATCTTATCCTTCCATAAAACCATTAATATTCACTACTTTCATAATAAATACGGGTTTATAATTATTATTTTCCAAATAATTTATTTTTGAGTATTTTGAGTGAATTTGTCATTAATTATTGAGAAAAATAACATATTTTCATTATACTTTAAAGTTGGATGAGTTTGGTGATGTTTACAGGTGTATTTGAAGACTTTAATAAGCTCAAAAGTGACCACCTAGCCTGGGATTCGAAATTTCATCCTCAAGATGTGAGCTACTTTCAAGGAGAAGATCATGGAAATATGGAGAGAATATCTCATCCAATATTTGTTGAGAGTTTGAAGGGATGAGACAGATTTGTTGAGGATTTTGAGGGATAAGTTGAGAGAATAGTGGATCTGTAATTATGGTCAGTTATCTTGAATTCATGTGTAAATAGGAGGGCTCTCTCCTCATTTTGCTTAGAGATCTCTCTAGTGGTTTGGAACTAGAGAATAGTTTAGAGTTAGTCATAGAATGGATTTCTGATTGTATTGGAGATTATGCTTTGATGAAAATCCTGTACTCTTCCATGTTAATATAGATTTTCAGCACTTTCTTTCTTATGAATTGTCAACATAGATTTATCGTGAGCTCACAAGCTAATGTTGATTTCTTTATACCAGTTTATTTCATGCAATTTTAGTTTTTCTTTATCAAGTTAATTTATGCAATTTCATGTTTTCTGCAATTAGATTTATTTCCATAGAATTTCCTGTTTTCATAACTTACATTCAATTTCAGTTGTAGAATAGGTTAGCAATACTCCGCCCTTGCATATATTTTGTATGTACCTCACAAGTTTACGCTCTCTTTGGGTTGAAAATTGAATCGTTGGATATCTGTTATAATTTGTTTAATGTTTTTACCCAACATTTTGGCGCCATTGTCGGGGAGGTGCTAAAAGGGATCCGAGATTAGATAGATAGATAGATTACTTTTGCGTTACACAGCAAGGAGGAGGGGAAAACAGTAAGATGCAAGGACGACTTCACTACGAAATTTCTGGGATTTCTGTGGTGTAACAGCTAGATGCATCCACTATAGTGGGGTGCCCCAAAGCCTTGATGTTTCTTTGTTATTTCTGCAAGAGTGTTCTTTTATTTTCTGCAAATGCAAGTTTGTTTTTATGCAAGTTTTTTTTTACAGTTTTGTAGTGTAAAGTTTGGTTTGTTTTCATTTTTGGGTGCCTTTATTTCATACTAACTTGCTTCTAACTTTGTATCTGTTCATTTTTTGTTTTGTACAAATTTTTGTGCACTTTTTATTTCTGTTTTTGCACTTGTCTTGTGCTACTGTTTTTGTGTTTGTCGTGTACTTGTTTTTTTCTAGTACTTGATTTGATTCCAGTAAAATGATTTTAGGATGAACATAAGCTTAGAGTATCTCGCTTAGATCCTTGCAAAAGCTAGGATCTCCTCTTCTCAAGAAGAGGAGATCTTCATAGCAGTTAAAGATGTAATTACTCCTCTTGAAGCAAACAAGGAAGAATCGATGTTTGAAGAATCATGCATATCAGATGAAGAATGCCTGTTCAAACTGGAGATTGAAGAGGATGAAGAAGGGATCTCGGGTGATCATCATGCAAACGGAAGTTGCATCAACCAATGGTTCCAAGTAAGTACTAGGTTAGATCGATTTTGTTTTCGTTTTTTATTTTATTAATTCATATTTTCAACATTCAATTTTTTATATTATAGTATATTCTAGGTTTAGTTTTTCAAAATTAAAAGATAATTTTGGTTTACTTCTTTTAGATGTATGGTTCCACTGAAAATTTCACTACACCTAAATGATTGTAAATTTCAATTAGAATAGAGTAGGTAGGTTTTAGTTTCTATTTCTAATTTAACATTAGCATGTAGGATACTTTAATTTTCTTCAATGTTTTTATTTGCTAAAATTTTCATTTATTATTCTATTTTTAATTTTATTAGGAATTGAAAATTAATTTTAAATAAAAAATATATATTTATGAAATTTTTTATCTCTTTTCCTTTTCATTTCTCTAGTTATACCAGGAATAAAAAATCATTAGGAATTAAGTTTTTTTAAAGCTATGAATAGTTAGACAATAAAATAAATTAATTAATTAACAAATAAAAAAATATAATAAACAAACAAAACATATATATACTAGTTTTTATTTTTTTTATTTTTTTTTATATAGTCTTTTTATACTTTTTTTATTGTTCTAGTTAAAAAAAAAAAAATTAAATCTAAAATAAAATAAAAATTTTACCCTTTAATTTTGTTAGGAATAAAAATTTATTTTACATCTGGGAATAGATTAAAAACAAAATAAACAAGTGGAATAAGCAACAAAGTTGCTGATTGAGAAGGACTGACCTGATCGATAGGCCGTGAGCGACCTGCACGAGGATCTGGAGGCGACCAGCACGCTGTCAGAGGCCGATGTGCTTGATCTGAGATCGTGAGGGGCGATTGGAATTGATCTGAACTGGAACCAGAATGTGGAGGGAGGCGTTGATCCTGTGTGGACTGCTGTCAGAGGTCGCTCTGGCAATGCTGGAGGGCTAAAGATGGGCACTCCGATCCCTGAAGATCGAGATCCGTCCTAGGCTCCTCATCTGGATGAATTCGATCGCTTAATCTCATCTTACAACAAGAGATCCGGCAAAACTGAACCCCCGAAATTTGTCAAAAGGCTTGAAGATGTGCCGGAGGTTGCCCTTCCTCCGGAGGAAACCATCCGGGTTTCTCTTTCCCTTGCAGATCGGGCCCTGATTGGGAAATTTATGGGGCTTTGGCCTTCGCCCAAAAGAATGGACAGCTGGGTTCAAAGAAACTGGAGACCCCTAATCACCAACAATGTTGCTTCCTACTCCGTCGGGCGAGGTTTTTTCCTCTTCGACTTCGAATCCAAGGATGATAAAGAGTTGATCTTCCGAAATGGGCCCTACTTCATGGGGCCGCAAGGTCTTTACCTCAACAGGTGGACACCGGATTTCGATCCAGAGGCTGACACGCCAAGAGCAGTGCCAGTCTGGGTCAGGCTGCCCAATCTCCCTATGCATTGCTGGAACCCTAAATCCCTCCAGGCCATAGGGACTACGTTGGGGAATTACATCGATATGGCTAGCCCGAAAGACCAATACGCCTGTGCTCGAATCTGCATTGAGGTCGACCTAGAAGCTGGACTCCCTGAAGCTATCAAGTTAACCGTGGGAAGCTGGTCCCATTTCCAAAAACTTGATTATGAATAGCTGCCCTTCAAATGCAGAGGATGCCATGAGTATGGGCACTTCATCCGCAACTGTCCAAAAAATCCTGAGAACCAGCAGGACAAGGTGGAGGGATGGCAAAAGGTGTCTAGATCTAAAACCAAACATCAATCCGGGAAGGGGCCTAAAAAAGGTGAAGGGACCAATGATACAAGGGTCGCTAATCTTGAAGGATCAGTGGAAGCAACCAAGACTAAAGCAATGGCGAAAATAAGGGAAGATCTAACTGAAATTGGTGAGAAATCCAGCAATGAAGGGAACAAAGAGTCTGAAGCAGAAATATCAGCGCAACATTTGAAGGATCAAGAGGAAGAAAAGGCCCCGATCACTGCAGGGGAAACCCTGGGGAACTCAGAAGAAGATTCTGGATCGGAGGAAGAGGAAGAGGAGGAGGGGGAAATCGAAATAACCACTCCGAGAATGCCTAAAACAAGGGGAAGAAAATCCAGGAAAGAAATAAGAGAGCAGGCTTCCTATAAGGATAAGTTGCAAGGATCTCAGCTAACTTTGGAAAAGCTCCTGAACTCCGCTAGGAACACCCGACAGCAAGGGCATGCCTAGAAAGGGATGCCTAAGCTCCCCAAAAGTAAGTAATGCGAGTCCTCTCCTGGAACTGTAGAGGTCTTGGAAGTAAAATCAAAGAAGAAGCAATGTTAGATCTTTCTTCTTTACATAAGCCGGACATCTTCCTGATCCAGGAGACGAAGATGGAGGAAGCCGTCTTCCTCCAAGTTAGTCAAAAATTATGGAAAGGCAAAGGAAAAGCTGCAATAAGTTCAAGAGGGGCTTCTAGCAGCATTGGAACCCTATGGAATGACAAAGAATTTGATACCGTTGCTGTCAAGAACACCAACCATTGGATCCTCACCCAGCTTAGGCAGAAAGCCTCGAACTCACTGGTAAGTATCTTCAATATCTATGCCCCCAATTCTGCTACAGAGAAAAATTCCTGCTGGAATCTCCTGCGTGAGGAGAAGAGTAATCTGCAAGGTAACATCATAATTGCAGGTGATCTTAATGTCACCTTAAGCCAAGAGGAAAAGAGAGGTGGGTCCTTGATTAGGGACCCCATAAGGGAGACTGTAGATGAAATCATCCTAGAATGGGATCGCATGGACATTAAACCTGCTGATGGAAAGTATACCTGGAATAATAAAAGAGTAGGGCCTGGACATATTGCCGCAAGACTCGACAGATTCCTAGTCTAGGACTCCTTCCTCCTGCTGGGGATGAATATTTCTTCCAAAATTCTGCCTTTTGGAGTCTCTGACCTTAGGCCCATTCTCCTTGAGATGGTTGTTATCAAGAATTGGGGACCAATACCTTTCAAGTTTAATCCCCTTTGGGCAACTCACTCTGACTTCCTCCAAATTGTAGCTAATTCATGGTCCCCACCGGTCAATGGTTCTCCCTTCTACGTTTGGGAGGAAAAGTTAAAAAGATTGAAAAATAGCCTTAAGCTCTGGGCCAGAACTATCCCTTCCCCTTCAGACCAAAAATCTCAAGCAGCGAAGGAGCTTGAGAACCACCAGGATGCCTTGGAGGTCAAGGACGTGGACGCAGAGGATCTCCACGCTGAAGTTGTTTTACACGCTAATCTTCATAAAGCCTACAAAAACGAGTCTGATTGGTGGAAGATTAAGGAAAGATGCAATTGGTTGGTTGATGGGGATAAAAATACAAGGTATTTTCATAAGCAGGCGGCAGCCAGAGACAATTTCAATTGTGTGAAAGAGATCCATACCCAGGAATACCTTATAACCAGTCATGAAGAAATTAAAATTGAAGCTTCCAGACATTTCAGTAGACTCTTCACAACCCAGCCAGTTGTGGAGGACGCTGCAATCTTGAACCTGATACCCAGCTCCATTAAAACCAGTGATAATGAGTCTCTTACCCAGGCTATTTCGATGGAGGAGATTAAGAGAGCTGTTGATGGAATGAAGGACGACAGGGCTCCGGGACCGGATGGATTTAATGCTACATTTGTTAAACTTTGCTGGAACATCATTAAGAAAGACTTAATTAAAATGGTCTAGAAGTCCCAGAGATGCAGTAAATTGGCGGAAGCACCAATTCGGCATTCCTGGCCTTAATTCCCAAAGAGAAGGAGGCCAAAAACTTTGACAGGTTCAGGCCTATTTCTTTGTGCAA
Organism: Pseudotsuga menziesii; assembly: GCA_001517045.1. Classification (NCBI taxonomy): domain Eukaryota; kingdom Viridiplantae; phylum Streptophyta; class Pinopsida; order Pinales; family Pinaceae; genus Pseudotsuga; species Pseudotsuga menziesii. Next base: position 218,489 of record LPNX010381630.1, read on the forward strand.
TATAGGCTATAAAATCATCACTAAGGTTATGGCAAGTAGACTCAAGCATATTCTTCCGAGACTGATCCCGAAGAATCAAGGAGGATTTGTAAAAGGCAGGAAGATTTGGGAAAACATCATTTTAGTTCAGGAGGCTATACACTCCAGCTTGAAGAACGGTGATAAGGGAATGGTGGTCAAAATCGATCTGGCTAATGCTTTTGACAGGGTCAGCCACCTCTTTCTTTTCCAGGTGATGCAGAAATTTGGTTTCGCTTCTGATTTTATTTCTTGGGTCCGGGATTGTATTAGCAACCCGTGGATTGCCCCACTTGTCAACGGAAGAGCTGGCCCCTTCTTCCAAGCCTCGAGAGGCCTGAGGCAAGGATGCCTGCTCTCTCCTCTCCTTTATGCCATCCAAGCCTCTATTCTTAGCTTTCAGCTAGAGACTGCCAGGCTTGACCAGGATCTCCCCGGAATTCAAATGGCTAGAGGCATCAAGGAAATTAATCACGCGCAATTTGCGGATGACACTATCTTACTAGGTGGTGCTAGTAACATTATAGGAAAGCGTTTCAAGACTGAGCTGAGCCGTTACTGCCTAGCTTCTAGAGGCCAAGTTAACCTGAGGAAAAGCCAGATCTATGGCTGGAACATCAATCCAAGGGAAATGTCAGATATCTCCCGGAGCCTCGACATGGGTGGGGTCACTGACTGGGAGTCCTTCAACTATCTGGGGGTTCCCATCTTCAAAACCAAGGCCAAGAGCTCGGCCTGGAACCCTGTTGTGGAGAAAATTAAAAGCAAAATCCAAGGCTGGGGATCAACCTGGTTAAACTTGGCTGGGAAGGTAGTCTTAATCAAGGCTGTCTTGAACAACTACCTGATTTATCAAAGCTCTCTCCTTCTAGCCCCGGCCAAAACCATCAATCAAATAGAAGGACTGATAAGGTCCTTTCTCTGGCAGGGGGGTCGCGCTGGAAGAAGCAAGAAGTTTGCGTTGGTAAGCTGGAGAACTATTAAGTGCCCAAAGTTTGAGGGAGGCCTCCACATCAGAGATCTCAGGAACCAAAATTTGGCTATGGGAGCCAAGCTGGTCTCGAATCTGCTAGTCCCCAAGCCCTCTTGGTCCAACCAAGTGCTGAAAGCTAAGTATTTTAGGGGCACTCGGCTCAGATGTCTGGAAGGTTTCCATATGAACCAGAATGGATCCAATATCCACAAAATCTGTCTCAAGGCGCTGCCTCAGTTCATTGGTGGTCTGCACTAGGTCCCAGGCAACGGGAAACTCATTAATCTATGGAATGACTCTGTTCTGGGTAATATTCCTCCACAGCTACCTCGCCTGCAGCAAAGGATGGACGCGCTAGGGATGTCAACGATCTGGGACATTTCCAAGTGGGAGGATTCTGAGTGCAAGCGATGGATTGGCTGGAATTTGCCGGATCTCCCAGATGATTTTGATGAAGAGAAGTCCAGCTCCTCGACCACCTGGCTGGGATCGCCCCACTCTGCCAAAATAAAAGGGACAAGCGTGGATGGGGAGATCATTCAGGCAATTACACTGCCTCTGAAGGATACCAGCGTTTCTCTGCTGATTTCAACGTTCCTGGCAATCCCAAAGTCTGGAATTATAACTGGACCAACACCACGTTGCCCAAGATCGACCTCTTTACTTGGACGTTGCTGCATGGAAAAATTCTAACAGGCGAGAATTTGGAAAGGAAAGGGATCGCTGGACCATTTAGATGTCCCTTGTGTGCAGCCGCTGGAGAAACCATAACGCACCTGTTTTTCCAGTGCTCATATGCCAATTCAGTGTGGAAGGACGTGCTCGATAGCTGGGGAGGGTTAAGGAGGATGCCGGAGAATATTCACGACAGCATTAACAACTGGGAAAAATTGTATCAGAGCGAGCTGAGTGAGAAGAGGGGCGTGAGAAGTTGCTGGCTAAAAATTCCAAAACTGATATGCTGGTGTTTATGGAATGAAAGGAACTACAGGATATTTCAAGATAAAAAGCAAACCACGTGTAAGATAGCAGTCAAAATTCAGGCATTGGTTATGGAGGTTATAAGTATCTCAAAGCTTCTGAGCAACAAAGGGACTCTAACCAAAAAAGAAAAAGAGCGGATGCGAAATTTCAAACCCCTGGCTGATAAATTTGTTGCTGCTAAGAAACTGGAGGCGTGGGAGATCAGGATGGATAATTCTCAGTTCGGCAATTGGCTGAAAGAGAGGAAAATTTTTAAGCTCTTCTTTGACGGGGCTTCCAAAGGGAACCCAGGGAAGGCCGAAGGAGGTGGAGTCATCATCAATCCTGACGGGGAAGTCGAGGTGGAGTACAGCTGGAATATTGGTTATGAAACTAATAATATAGCAGAGGCCTACGGGCTATGGCAAGGCCTAAAACAATTGCTGGGTAAAAAGGTTGAAGAAGTCCTGGTATTTGGGGACTCCAGGATTATCATCCAGGCAATGAATGAAGGAAGGAAAAGTGATAACAATAGGACAGCTAGATTGACAAGAAGAATTAGGTCCCTTTCCAAGCTGTTTCGAAATATTAGATTCTATCATATTCTAAGAGATCTTAACGCCTTGGTGGACATGGCAGCCAATAAAGCCATAGATGCGGATCTTAATGGTCTAATAGTTAATTCGGTTGTTCAAAGTGATATTCCTCCTTAGCTCCTCGGATGGTCATTGACTGAACGAAGAGGTAGCGAGGTGAATGCTGTCATGTATCTTTCTACAGCAATTTATTGCTGATTTTTAATAAACTCCATAACCGTTCCTGTTTAATAAAAATAAAAAATAAAAAAGCAACAAAGTTGCTTAGTACCTGCCTCCTAAGAAGAGATTGAAAATATATAGCAATAGGATAATTTTGCTATAAAAATATATGATAAAACAAATATAATTACAATTTGAAAGAAATTAAAACAAAAATGAATTAAAAAATGTCCATTTAAATACGATATAGGTTATTGCAATGTAGCATAAAACAAGCATATTCAAGCTTCCTTACATACTTCTAGTAATATTCTTGACTTATGTTATAAAAATATGCAAGTTTCTTTATAGACTAGCATAAATAGGAAATGAGAAATAATAGCTTATAAGACTATAAATTAATATCATTGTTGTGAGAATAGTTTATTTATATTTTATTATAAATTTATAATGTTATACAAATATTCCACTTAATCCCACCCGATACGTGGGGCTCTTAAATACTTACTTACTAATGGTTACTTAAATTTTAAGTTATAATTAGATACTTATTACATTAAGTATAAGATAATTAATATGAAGAATAAAAAGTCTTTTACTCTAATTTAATTTTAATTTGTAATAAATAAAAAATTAATAAAAGTCACTTCAAAAAAGATAATATAAATATATAAATAATATTAATTCCACTTAAAACATTATCATAGTTAAATTATATAACAAAAACAAAACAAAAAAACATATAAATTATATAATGAAAACAAAATAAAAATTGAAGCTAATAATCAATTGGAAAGGATTAAATTCAATTAGTAAAATGATTTCATAATCATATGGAGCTAAAAATCAATTGGAAAGAATTGAATTCAATCAGTAAAATGATTTCATAGTCATTTTTTTTGGATGATGAACTATTAGATATAAATAAAAACCAATGCTTATACTGTGTTTTTCAATAAAAATAACTGAACTTTTGGTTATGGAGTAAGATTCAGAAATAAAAAAATAACTGATGGAGTAAGATTCAGAATTATCTGTGATAATTCTAAAACTAAAACTGTTTTTAATCAATAGAAGTTGTCGCAAAATCGGCTCAATGGTTCGTTGCCTAAAGACATCTGCAGAGGAGGAAACCTGCAGTACTTTCTTGTTCTCGAAAACTATTTCACAGGAGAGTTGCCTGTCTCATACGGGGCTTGCCAAAGCTTAATACGCTTCAGAGTCAATAGCAACAGTCTCAGTGGTAGAGTGCCGGTGGGAATCTGGGATCTGCCCAATGTCAATATTATTGATCTGAGCTTCAACAATTTTTTGGGCGAAATGAGTGCCCAGATCGGAAATGCAAAGAATATATTGCAGTTGGCCATTCAAAACAACCAATTCTCCGACAACTTTGTCCCAGAGATTGGCTTGGCGCCACAACTGGTCAGGATTGAAGCTGGAAACAATAAGTTTACGGTTCAATTACCGAAGGAAATCGGGAGGCTGAAGCAGTTGAATGCACTATATATGCAAGAAAATATGCTGGAGGGATCCATTCCACACGAAATCGGCTCCTGCAAATCTTTAACCATAATAAATATTGCGAGAAACCGTCTGGACGGAGCCATTCCAGAAACATTGGGATCTATTAATGTTTTGAATTCTTTGAATCTGTCAAATAACAAGCTCTCCGGATCGATTCCCAGCAGTCTCGCCGGATTGACCCTTAGCTCTATTGATTTCTCCAACAATCAGTTAAGCGGCGTTGTTTCCAACTCGCTTATCAGCGTCGGAAGTAGGGGAAGCTTTTCAGGAAACCCAGGGCTCTATGCTAAAATCTCCAGTAGAGATGATACAATTGCAGTTAGCTCGACTTCTTCTTGTGCTCAGAAGGAATCCGGAAGAATGAAATTGGTAGCCAGTTTCATTGCCGGTGCAATCGTGTTAATATTGGCCGTTGGACTGATACTTTTCCGGCAAAGAAAAGATTTTTTATGATGTCATTGTTACCAGGTGTCGACTCAAATCCAGATAACAAACTTCGAGGATGACATCATCCCTGCTTAACCAATAGCAACACAAATAAATACAATTTTAATAAATTTAAAAATTGCTATTTTTCATATTCCAAAGTTTAACTTTGTAATAGACATTTTAATCTTTTTCATATGCACCAATATGCACCAACTAATACAAAGTCAATGCAGCTTGACTTGTGATCGATTACAATATACCTGCCTCGGCAGGTATAAAAATACATATATAAAAATTAAAATTTAAATATTAACATTACACATGGCATGTTTCATTGTTAAGATATATATATATATATATATTAAAATTTAAATATTAACATTAGATATATCATGTTCCTTGTTAAAGTTTTCTAAGTTTTAACTTTTTAAATATATATATTATTATTAATTTAACAAAACATACAACTATGAATATAATAATAAAATAAATTTTTTTAACAAACATTTTAATATATATATATATATATATATTAAAACATTACAATTTCTAATATATGTATAATAAAACTTTTTAGAAAAAACAACACCTTCATAAAAAGTTAACATTATATATATATATATATATATATATATATATATATATATATTAAAACACCACAATTTTTAAAAACATTAATAGATGAAAAAAAAACACAGAAATTTAAAAAAAATCCTAACTATGTGCCTATGTGTCCATGAATTTTTTTTTGATTTGCTACTGTAAAATATGTAACCATAAACATTAAAACATTATATATATCAGAACAATACCATTTCTAAAAACATTAATATTAATAAAGAGAAAAAATACAATAAAAAATATACAAACTAAATAAAACAGAGCGTTCAACCCTTCATCCTAAACCTACAAATGCAGAGCCTTTCAGCCGGTAAATTGAACCTGCAAACAATCCTCCATGCTCAACCTGCAAACATAATTTTTTAAAATGATCGAATCGATTTGCAAATAAGAACCTGTGGATCATTAGTAAGAATGCCTGTATGGATCTGAAGCATGCTAGATAATAAACAAAGCCATTCCTGATTTCCCTTTGGCTATTATGGATTGATGATGAAATTGTCCTGGGCATAAAAGAAGAAAAAGAGATATCTTGCCTGATTTTATCCTGTGTTCTCGCAGTGATTTGCTTCTGAAATCCTAACGACTACCTTGTTTGTTAGCCACACAGATGGCTAACAATCAGTTGTAGATATGGTGCCATTGATTCTAACGGCTATATGGTGCTCATTGCTTCGATTTGGATGCAACAACTCCCCACACGTCAGAATTATTATTTCACAGTTATCTTCTCTGTGATTTGCTACCTCTAGCAACAGATTCACGTCGGTCTCGTAGGATGATGGTTTTGCTGCCAACCGAATCTGCCATGTGTATCCATGAATTTAATGATAGATCTCTCCATTTCCTTTGCCCATAGTCGATCTATGCATCATAAATTGTAAATGCAATGGTAGGGGGAAATCCAAATCCCATAGAATCTGGCTAGTCTTACACGTAATTCATGGGAGGTCACTGCCTTCACAGGAGTTAGTTTTTCCAGCTATCCACCCCGCATAAATGAAGGCGAATCTCTGTATATGACACAGATTGGTGGATCTGTGGCTTCCTAGTAGGAAAGCTTACCTGTGGGGAGGAGCGTTGGCTAGTTTCGTTCACCGACACTAGAAGGTCCGAGTCATATCCAATTTCAGCCTTCCGTCTCGCTCAGGACTGGGATGGAGAAAAGTGGACGTTGGTCTCCCAGTATTTTGTAGGAAAGCCAGTGAAGTGTTAGACAAGTAACTATTGGCAGCTCAGAAGAAGAAATTCCAGGTGTAGATCAGACCATGGTTATTATGAGATTTTCACAAGAATAAGTGCAGCTTTGATGTGCATCTATGGCAGAAACAATATTGGATTCTCTCTAATTTTTGGTGATTTGGTTGCATGATGTATAATCCACCTTCTTGCGAGTTTATCCATTTGATATCACCAAAGCTTCGACGTTCCATATTCCATCAAATACGTGCCTTTCCCGGAAGTGATATCATCTTTGTGTGTTGAACGGATTCCTTTGCTGTGCAAAACTGGTATAATCTCGATGTTTTCCTCCTTATTTGTTGGCGATTTTTGTTACCGTCCTCCTGCATAGTAATTAATTACAAGAATCAATGACTAACAACAATGCATTTGGCATGGCTACCTTCCTTCTTCGATCTGGTTAGACTAAGATTTGATAAAACTGTATTTTGTAATGCATGCGTATCTTTTCCAATCAAGGTACATTGTTCTTCAAATCTGCAATCTCCTCGAGTGATCTGGCATTCTGGTGATCTTGGTGAAGACCCTATATAATTCTGTTACCAACTATCTGGTGAAGACAAACAAATAAATTTGTTTATGTTTGATCCGTTGAGTTTATCCTTCCCTCCTTTATCGCTTTTAATAATGAGTTGGAAAGTTGGCTTCTCTTATGAATCCACGAATCCTTTTTGTTTTAATTGTTTGAAACCTACACGCAAAAATATTCATTACATAATAATAAAAGTGTAAAGCAAGAATGAAGTGTATAAAAATATTCTGAAATAGAATTTTGATGGCGCTCTATTCATTAATTTTTGTTCATATCCATCATCGTGTTTTCTTGAAGAGTGCAATCTTTATAAATAATCTATTTCACAAAAATGGCCATCATTTATTTCAATACATGATAGCATGCGACAGTCTTAACGAGATCGGTTCAATCTAATATAAAAAGAAACTTCACTTCAATGATAACATAGTATTTTAAAATCCCCAAAATAATATTTGGTTTTCTTTTACTTTTAAATTTGGAGAATTTATTCATATAAATATCTTTCATCAAATGCAAACCAAACCGCTAAAAAAATGGTATAGTGTATGTAGTATAAGGTAACTATAACTCTTTTTAAATTTGAAGAAATGAAATAAATGAGGTTGTATTAATTAGTATTTTAAAATATAAAATTATAATTAATTGACCAAATTCAATAAATTTATAAAGAAAATAGGAATTAAAGTTTTTGCTTTATCAAAAATAATTTTCATCATATAGACGGTAAGAAAGGTTCTTGGTAAAAGTTATTAGCGAGAACTAATTTTTTTTTTTTTTAATAAGATATATATATCAACTAGAAAACTTCTTTTATAATTAAAATTATTTTGAGATACTCCTCTTTTAAATGATTAACAAAATATATTATCTTTAAGAAAAAGCATTTGTTATTAAGTAGCCACGAAGCAAAAATAGCGAGATGACAAAGATCACCAAATCCTTATGTAATGAAAGCCAAGCCAAAGAATGATCAATGTGAAAATTGAAGAATTAACAAAGGAAAGCCATAAACTCACTTACCAAATAAAACAAAAGAAAATAAAAAAACTAATTATTTATAAAAATTCATATGGGGTTCCCTTTGATTTTGCGAAAAATCAAGGGGATTTGTTGGGGTCCCAACACGGCTCCACGCCTCTACCCTTCCCGAAGTTAAGAATCTAGTCATTGTATATGTTATAAAACCAGTCCAGTCATCAGAGACCGAATGGTGTTCAAAACCCGTTCATCGTTTTGTCATTTCTAGGAGTCAAGTCTCGTAGTTAACCTTTCTGGCGAAATGTTGCCTTAAAAGCTTGTCTGTTTGTTAGTTGTGGTGTGCAAATAATGCTGATAATTGATTGGCTTAAAAATAAATATAAAATATTACGGGACTTGTGAAATGTCCAATGCTAAAAATTACATTTTTAAGATAAGTGAAGTTCAAATTTTAAAAAATGTATACATTATTATATATATACTTTTTGTATTTTGTAATATAAAATAAAACTAAGAAAATAGAAAATAATAATAATAATACTAAATCTAATATATATATATTGTTAATATGATTTAAAAATTATAAAATACATAAAAAAATTGTTTTTATAAATAAATAAAATATAAAAATAACTAATAAATAACAATAAAAAAATACTAAACAAACATAAAACAAAAGCAAAAAATATACTTTGTTTTATTTTATTGTATTTGTTTCATTATAAAAACAAAAAGTATTAAACAATTTACAAAATTTAACATAATAAAACTTTATATTTATATAAAAACTTATCAAAATTAAAAAATAATAATAAATAAATAAATAGATCCCTATCTCACTATTTGTGTGGGATTAGCATAATTTGTTTTTATGTATATATATATAACAACAATTAAAATACACAAAAACAATTCAAAATGAAAATTTTCAGGTCGAACATAAAATAATATTACAAAGTTAGTATGCTTCCTTTAAATCGAAGGCAGCTGCTGTCGCAACTAAGTCTTCCTCTTAATTATTATTTCTGCACGGTGGGAAATAGCACATCTTCCGTTTGGCGGGGGGGGGCGGTAGGTGGTTATTTCAAACTGCTAAACTCACCATAAAAAATCGCTTGTTTGCACAGTCCTCTCTATTCATATCATTAAGATAGCCTGCTTTTAGAGGGGTCGACCATTGAAAGGGTTGACCCTCTCTCTCTGTCGCTCAATCATTACATAAAGACGCACTAATCTTTGTATAAGGAGGATGTAAAAACTTTGATTTTTTTCCAATTTTATTAAACACATAAAATTTTGTTCTCGTGGTAAATAAATCAAATTTAAAATTTATATATACAAAAACGCTACAATAATAACATTACAAAAATAAAAAATAAAATAAAGTCAAAAACTAAAAACATATAAATAAATAAAAAGCATTAGGTAACAAATCATAAAATTATAAATTATAAATAAAATTGGAATCTTCTCAATTTTATGATTGTTGCGCTAACTTGTTTTCGCAAGCCACTCAGAAACATGCTTCGACAAGAAGGGTTTCCACTTTCAGGTATAAGAGCATTTCATTTATTTTCTTTGACTTGGTTTGTTAAGCACATTTTTTTTCTGTATTTTCAATGCTCTCACAAGTTGGTTGCAGGAAAATGCTAACCTTTTGCAGATTTAAAGACAAACGAATTGTGTGCAGAATTGATTTCCAGAATTGTAGAATATTTTCAGAAAAATGCTTCATTAAAATCTTGAAGAAACTGAGTTTCCACTATGTATGTCATGAAATTTTGCTACCACAAAGAAGCTTTTCAGAAACAGATTATTCTATGTCATTCCGCCATCCATATTAGAGTCTACTTTTTCTGCCTTATACATCATAACTTCCCGCATGTCTACCTTTCTGAGTCGCACCCATTTTTCCTCATTTTTAGTTTATCTTTTTCCTTCTGAATAAAACCATTCAGCTTCCTTTCCATGACTACATTGCTTTGTTATCCCTACCATAAAAACTGTTTGACCATGATATCTTTCATCTATAGTCCTACCACTCATTATGTACAACTCGTGTTGACTGATGTGGGATTCCTTAAGGCCCACCTTTCAACAAGTCTTGGCCCATCGACCTCAACACCTTATCTGGGATAGAGACTAGAGTTCATTTTCAGTACCTTAAGGCTTGCATGCCTTAATGGCAAGTTCTCTCGCTGAAAATCATGGGAATGCATCAATGTCCCTTGATCGTTAGATATTGCAAGTGGCTCGACATCAGCTCATTTATTTGCACTTTGCACGATGTACTTAGATACCTTGGCACTCATTGACATCAATGGTGATATTTCCTCGCATTGGTTAACGACATTCATTAATGGTAGGTAATCCAATGAATTATTTCCATGTTCGGCATCGACATATTTATTCGCATGGTAAGAATTGTACCATCAGATTTTGTAGTAGGTGAAGACTATATACTTTGCATGACTCCATTAGTAGTTTTACAGCAGCATACTTTCATCCATATGAGTACCACAGTTTCACTTTCAGCTCTCATCTTTTACTTTAGCCAACGAAGCACCAATTCAGATCCTTCACTTCACATTCTATGATCCAGCAACAGCAGTAGCCACATTCCTCTTACATAATTCATCATCTTTTTGGGTAAGTGGAGGTATGTTGTTTTCTAATATATAATCACGTAATTCCTTAAATGCTAGAAAATGAATGAATTTGGAAAATTCTCTCACTACATTCCCTTTATCCTTTTCATAAACCTAATACATCTTAAGTTAGGGGGGGGACTATTCATTACCATTTTACATATTCATCATTTCATTTACCCTTAATCAACATGTCTTTCCCAATCTATGCTATATATATTGGCATGATTCATAATATGAAGAAAAGGATTTCTAATATACATTGATGGTTCATCATTTCTAATACATAAATCTTATGTATTGCAGCAAAAATATAAAAAATAAAACAAGCAAATGTTGCTAACACAAGAACCAACATTTGTTACACTTATGGTTGTCACACAAGAACCAACCATGAGAAAAATTGCTGCCACTCATGCATTTCAAAATCATGGAATAGTTTACTGTTACATACCATCATCATGTGAAGCTCAACTACAAAGCCAAAAGTTTTAAAAAGAATTAATGCATAGTTGCATGAGGACATGCAACCAGTCAAGTTGGGGGGAATGTTAAGCCGCAAAAAGAACACATTTTATTCATCGTTCTTATACCATCTGTCACCTTATTCCTATCTTATCCTTCCATAAAACCATTAATATTCACCACTTTCATAATAAATATGGGTTTATAATTACTATTTTCCAAATCATTTATTTTTTAGTATTTTGAGTGAATTTGTGGTTAATTATTGAGAAAATAACATATTTTCATTATACTTTAAAGTTGGATGAGTTTGTTGATGTTTACAGGTGTATTTGAAGACTTTAATAAGCTCAAAAGTGACCACCTACCCTGAGATTTGAATTTCATCCTCAAGATGTGGGCTAATTTCAAGGAGAAGATCATGGAAATATGGAGAGAATATCTCATCCAATATTTGTTGATAGTTTGAAGGGATGAGTTGTAGATTTGTTGAGTATTTTGAGGGATAAGTTGAGATAATAGTGGATCTGTAATTATGGTTAGTTATCTTGAATTTATGTATAAATAGGAGGGCTCTCTCCTCATTTTGGTTAGAGATCTCTCTAGTGGTTTGGAAGTAGAGAATAGTTTAGAGTTAGTCATAGAATGGATTTCTAATTGTAATGGAGATTATGCTTTGATGTAAATCCCGTACTCTTCCATGCTAATATATATTTTCGACACTTTCTTTCTTAAGAATTGTCAGCATAGATTTATCGTGAGCTCACAAGTTAATGGCGATTACTTTATACCAATTTATTTCATGCAATTTCAATCTTTCTTTATCAAGTTAATTTATGCAATTTCATGTTTTTTGCAATTAGATTTATTTCCATATAATTTCCTTTTTCATAACTTACATTCAGTTTCAGTTGTAGAATAGGTTAGCAATACTCTTCCCCTGCATATATTTTGTATGTACCTCACAATTTTATGCTCTCTTTGGGTTGACAATTAAGTCATTGGATATATGTTATAATTTGTTTAATGTTTTTACCCAACATACACTATAGAGGATGCACTACTGCGAGAAAGGTGCTTTGTGCAGGGCTCTGGTGGCCCACCTTACATAATGATGCGACAGATTATGCATGGATTCACAATGTCTTTCAACTCACTGGAAAACCATCATAGAGGGATGAGATGTCGTTGGTACCACAAGTAACCTTGCAGCCATTTGATAAATGGGCCGTGGATTTTATGGGTCCAATCAACCCACCTGGGAGGAGAACCGGTGCGCGGTACATAATCATAGCAACAAACTACTTGTCAAGGTGGGAGAAGGCTGCACCTGTCATGGATTGCACTGCTGCGAAAACACACTACAACAAAACCCTGTGATTAGCGTCTCTTTTAGCTTCCTTTTTAGCATCCAGTATCAATTTTTCATGTAGTTTTCATCATTTTTTGGACAAAGTGGACGCTTTTCCACAGGATGGTGTTTTTAATGGCGTTATTTGCATCCCTTTTTAAAAGTTGGTGCTATTTTGGATGCTAATTAGCATCCCAAATAGCGTCACCAAATATCTTCCCAAGTAGCGTCCCAAATAGTGTCATCAAATATCATCCCAAGTAGCGTCCTAAGTAGCATCCCATTTAGCATCCCAATTATCGTCCCAAGTTAAAAGTTTGTGCTATTTTGGATGGATCATTATTCTCAATTAGCATCCCAATTAGCATCCAAATTGTCATCCCATGTAGAATCCCAATTAGCATCCCAATTTAAAAGTTGGCTCTATTTTGGATGATAATTAGCATCTCAATTAACGTCCCAATTTAAAAGTTGGCTCTATTTTGGATGATAATTAGCATCTCAATTAACGTCCCAATTAGCGTCCCAATTAGCATCCCAATTATCATCCAAAAAATCATCCCATATAACGCCCAGAATAGCCTCCAGAAAAAACGTCTCGAATAGCACTAGGAATTTCCCTAGGTTTAGAGCTAGGAATTGTGTTTGGAAAGCATCCGACATAACATCAGATTTATCAATGTCAACATCAGTGATCAATGTTAGTGTCGATGTCAATGACCATGATTTATGTGATAGTACTTTTGGATCTTTATTTATCATAGTGGCACCTAGATGATCATAATCATGGAACTTTTGGATATTGATTAATCCTTATGAGGGGTAAATTACTTTAATGTCACCTAAAATGCTCTAATGGAATTTGAGTGTCCCCCAACATATTTTATAGAACCTAATGTCATTTTATTGGCCCTAACAACATGACGATGATGCATTACGATAATTATGATGGAGTGTATGGATATGATTTGATAAGTATAAGACTATATCATCCATTCCTATGAGGTAGTAGGGTTCTTTGCTCAGTATTATTGCAATTATATTGATGATTAATACAACAATGACAATGATGTTTATTTATTGTATGATGATGATGATTACGTGGATGTCAACGATGATTATGCATGTGGTAGCACTTTTGAATCCTGATTGATTCTAATGGCACCAAAATGTCTGTAATGACATATAAACGACCTTATTAACATCAAAATGACTATAACGACATATAAATGACCTTATCAATTACATGACATGAATCCTAACGGCGATGAGTGATTAAGAACACTAATGGTATATGAGTGACCATAATGACAATGATGGCGATGATTTTGTTAATGATGTACTTAATGTTGAAGATGAGGATGATAATGAGGATAATGATCAAGATGATGTTGATGTACCATAAGGCATTGATGATGATGATGATGACAACATTGATGTCCACGATGATGATGCATGTCATAATACTTCTTGATACAGACTGATCCTAATGGAACTTAAATGTTCATAATAACATGTGAGAGACATATTAGTATCACCTAAATGGTTGTAATGACATTTAGTTGTTGCCGACAAAATTTTTAGTGACCTTAATGGCATTTGAGTGATTGTCACAACATGACATGGATCAAAATGGTGATGACTGATGATGAACCATAATGGCATATGAGTGACCCTATCAATGATGATGTATTTGTTGATGAGGACAATGATGACCATGATGTTGTTGATGATGTACTTATTGATGTTGATGTTGATGATGATGATGCAATGTATGGTGTACTTGACGTTGACATTCACTTGTCCTCGACAACATTTGAGTGACCTTAATAGCATTTGAGTGACCTTAATGACAATTTGAGTGACCTTAATGGCACTTGTCCTCGACAACATTTCAATGATAGGTTAGATATGGTAAATTTATGACAAAATATTAGCTACTGTATATAGATAACCACATTAATTAGAAAAATGTTAATGATAAACTAAGTTGTCTACCTCATCAACATTGTTCATTAGTGCAAGATGGAACATTACTATAGTAAAGTTCATAGAATTATTCAATAGTGTGCATAATATTAACTAAACAGTCATTGACATTTCATTATTCAATGCATAATAAAAAAGGGGAACACACGTGGTTAAAATAAATTGAAACAAAAATAACATTTGCTAAGCCCATGATAAAATTACTATTTTGAACAGTGATTTCCATGTACATTTAAGTATAGAATCGTTAATAAGCAACCTTTTGAAAAGTTCTAAATCAAGAAACTAATTCAAAATTACTAAATCCATGTGATAAAAAAATAATTTCAAAGCTTTGGACATAAGATCATAATTATTCAAGTAATATGGATTAGAAATCCTGTAAAATTAGAAGCCTTCTTCATTTACATTATTATCAGCATATATGTCATCCAATGCTTCCTTATCAATATTGATATGGTCCTGTAAGTTTCTTATATTATTCTTTCTACACCATCCTGCTAAAGTGGTATTATAATCATCTTCATCTTAACTTTCTTCTAACTCCAGATCATCGAATTGATTTGCACCATCTTGATTCTCATCTTGCTCTGGATCATCTAGCTCTAGATCATGTTGATTAATGGCATGAGAAGTGTTGTCATGTTGTGCTTTAACAGCTTCATCTTCATCTTCTTGTGTCTGAACATCTTCATCTTGAACATCACCATGGGTGGTCATTTCTTCATTGTTCTCTAATCTCTCATCTGGAATTGGTTGGATATCATTTTTTTTCTCAATATTCATCGAGGAATCATCAAATACATGTTTTAACCTTGGATCATAATGTATGAAAAATATCCACTTTGGATCCAGAATATCTTCATAGAAAAACACCTGCACGTGAACCATAATCATATATTAGACATGCTAGTATAATTTTTAATTAATATGCACATTTATATTCATAATACACCATGAATTAACATATTGTATACAATCATTGATTCTTGTGATTATAGTTATGTTATATTGAAAATAATACCTGCTCACAATGAATTGGTAAGACATAGGGATCCTTCTCTTCTGGTAGGTACCCCAAGGAATCTATAGAAAATAGTCCACTATGGGTATCATGTCTTCGCATCCTCTCAAATTCCTCATACCATCTACATTTAAAAATACAACATTTGAAAGACCAGTAATCCAACTCAATAATTTCTTGGATTTTTCCAACATACTGAAGATTCCCTTCAATAATATTTTTATCTTTTGAACTTGCTCGACTTGATTGCTTGAAATATACCATGACACCACAATCAAAGGAGCATATTTTTAAGTCTATTCTTTCCACACGATAGTGTCGACCATATGCCCACATTGCAGGATATCTGCTTAGCTGTATCATACCATTTGTTTTAGTTCAACTAGAAAAAACAACTATATATGCATTATTAAATAGTCTATAGTGTCAACAATGTTTTGTAAAAAAATATTTTGTGATATTTATAAATGTACCTTTCTTTCACATCCTCTAGACATGTTGATCTCATCTTCTGTTATTTTTGCTTCATTTCCTTCTTCATCTATTTGATTTTGAATTTGTTCACTAACCCATTGTAATGTGCAATCTTTGCCCCATTCCCCAGACAAATCCATGGGAAGTGGTGTATTCCTTGGGTTTGATCTCTTAAATTGTCTCCTTGCTTCTAAAACTTCTTCCCTTTTCTTTTCATACAAGTCAATCCATTTATTCATACAATCCATGTGGTAAAGAATGAACTTGTCAAGCACAATGCGTTCATTAAAACCTATTGAAAATCAACATGTACATTTTCAAATTGCAAATGCCATTATTATATTTTTGAAAAATAATAATTTTACAGAGTAAATGATTGGAAAAATAACCACAAAGATCATGATTTTACTCACCAAATTCTACTTGAACACCATTAGATTGAGTTTTCTCTCCATCTATAATAGCTGTTGCACGTGCTTCATCCCATATCCATGGACCATCTTCATAATATTTACCAAGGAATTCACATAGAAAAAAATGCTTCATTCAACACATATCCTTTAGCCATGCAACCCTCTGGATGTGCCTTTTGTCGGACATATCATTTTAGTGTTCTCATATACCTCTCAAATAAAAACATCCACCTTGTTGATACAACACCCACCATTTCAATGTCATCTACTAGGTGTATACAAAGATGAACTTGAAGGTCCATGAAACTTGTAGGGAGCTCCTTTCCAATAAACATACAATTTCTGCAATTTCGTTCTTCCATCTTCTTAATTCACTCTCATGGATCTCCTTGGAGGACACCCACCTAATATAACATTGGTAAATTAATATGAACAACTAATGACATTAAAAATGCAATGTATTACAACTTTCTCGTACATACATAAACATTTCACGCCCCATACCTTGTAAATGTTGACAATTGACTTATGGCACTCCTCAAATCAGCGGTAAGTCATGAATCCCCCCTAATCACCAAAAGCATGATATGATATCAAATTATCAAATAAAATGAGATTAGTTCATTATTTTAAATATGAAATATCATAAAAAGTATGGTAATTATATGATAACAATAACAATTAAGTTATGTTGACACCTTCATACAATTATGGAAATCATGTGTTTTAAATCCAGTGATATGCCCAACAACTGTGAAAGCTTTATTCAATGATGAGCCATAGCCAGTAGGTGTCCTTATTGTACGGATAACATTTTTTAGTTTATCTATCTCTTTCTTTTTCAAAATCCATGGAGCTTCTGCATAAGTTTCATTTTCTCTATTTGGCCACAAATTTCTTCTATCAAATTTGGTACATGAAAGAGCAATGTCTCTTCTTGAAGATAAAGCGTCTTTATCTTTGTCGGATATATGTCTATATATAGAATCTATGACATTTTTTAATATGTGCATAGGATCTAATAGATGGCATATCAATAGATCCTTCCAATAAGGTAGATCACAAAATATGGATTTTCTATTCATTCCTCATGGCATATCAACCATAACTTGTTATGTTTCTTCAATTGATGGATCCTGGAAAAACAAATGTTCTCGAATTTTTTGTTCAACATATTCATACTTTTGAATCCAATAAGCTAGACCCATAACCTTGGGAGGGCCTCTACTTTCAATTTTCCCATCAAACTGATTCTTGAGGCGAGTCCTAAACTTATGATCTGTTGGTAGAAAGACCATGTTGTTTGCATAAATAAACTTGTGTAGATATTTAGAGAAGTGCCCTTGAAAATGTTCTGCACATCTTGGACATGCTCAAAACCCCTTTGTTTTAATCCCTACACTTCAATAACTAATGTTTAGAGGAAAAAAACAATCTAATGGATCTATGCAAATTGAACCGAAAATTAAATATGATGTGCGAATATGTAAAATAATTTTCATACCTGAACATACACCAAGTCCTGGGAAATTGTGAATTGTCCAACATAGTACATCATAAAACATGAATGACCTATTTGATGGAAGACGTGATACGTCATACATTGTTATGCCGTTCCATAACAATTGCATCTCATCAATAAACGACACTAGATAAACATCCATTTTTTTCACTTGGTGTTTTCCTGGAACAATGAGACTTAGCATAAGGTGCTCCTTTCTAACACTCATCCATGGGGGAATATTGTATTCTATCAATCCAACTGGCCAAACAGTATAATTTGGGCTTAGGAATGAGAAAGGGCACACTCCATCGATTGCAAGGCCTAACCTTATACTACGTGGTTCATCTTTGAATTTTCTTGGCCATTTATCTTCTATGTGTTTCATTGCTTTGGAGTTTGCTGGAATTTGGATGAATCCATATTTACTCCTATTCTTCGCATGCCAATCCATCAATTGTGCAAGTGACTCGCAACGAAACATTCGTTGAAGTCTAGGTATAATTGGCATGTGCCTTAAAACCTTATTTGGAACTATATCACTCTGTAGATCTGTAGGATATCTCTTATGCTTGCATACAAGACATTCTTTATGGTTTTTGTAGTTGTCTCTGTATAAAATGCAATCATCTCACATGCATGAATTTGGTTATATTCAATCCCCAAATGTACCAATAATTGATGTGCTTCTCTGTAAGTTGACATAAACACATTATCTTCAGGGAATATTTTATCTTTTAGTGCCCTGTAAGATTGTCATACACCCAATAAATTAAATATTTCAATTCTTTAAAATATATTGCTTAAGGCAAAAACACATAAATGAAAATGAAGTTAATAGATATGTACGAGTTAGTAACAACAATTGACTATGCAAATCCACAAAGATAATTCAACTCACCTTATAAGGATAGTGAAACTCTTGTCAGAACAACCAAACAATGACTTGATTTATAGTAATATTAGTGTGCAACTTAGTTTTGATGTTTTACTTGCACCTGATTTGAGCACAATTGTCTTTGCTGCTTGCTTGATGGACTCACTAAGGTTTACATCATCAACAATATGTTGTTGTAAATTTCTCTTTGTATCATAATTATTGTCACCTATAGGATCATCATTATTTCCATCCCCAAAGAAACTTGTCAGCATTTCATTCAATCCTTCTTCATGCACTTCATTTTCATCATTATCTTCACTAGGAATGCTAGGTGGCATGTCATCATCATATGCTAATGCCATCAATTGTTCAATTTTTTCACGTGGTAATGCTCTCTTTAATGCTGCTCTTTTTGCCTTAGTATGATTCAATGTATGGTTTGGATCATCTCATCCAAATATTAAGAGCCCAGTTGGATCTTGAATGCCAGTAGGTGCGTCAACATCAACAAGATCAACCTAACATAGAATGTAATGATTATGTAGTATTAGACAACCATTTGATAAAATATTGAAACCATTTTAGTAATAAGAATAAAATAGTATACAAATCAATATAAACTCTCTCTCTCTCTCTCTCTCTCTCTCTCTCTCTCTCTCTCTCACACACACACACACACACACATTAGAGCATACTTTTATTCATTCATTCATAAAAAAAAATTAGAATTCATAACATAAACAAAAATTTTGAATTCTTAGTTTAAAAAACAAGCCACACTCATTTCTTATTTTTTGGCCTTCTTCCCTTAGGAATATCCCTAAGGAGGCATTCCTCTTCTCTCCTCTTTCATGCAAGAGTACATTTTATAAAGGGGTAGTTAATAAATAACTCATCCCCAATAGTGAGGTTTGTAATAGCCTCAACCATTATAAATATTTCAACCTATCTTCCCATATCTCCCTCTTTATCATTTATAATGTTAACAAACTAACAATTTGGTCTTATAGTAGGGTCCTTTCCCTTACTACTATTTACAAATCCTGCAATATTTTTTTGTTTGTATGCACGACCATCTATATACAAGAGATTGCCTCTTTCCATCTGTAGACGATGTGTAGGTAAAAATATGTAACTTGTAAAAATATGAAGTAACTTGAATTTATTAGTAACTTGTAAAAAGATGAAGTAACTTCAATTTATTAGTAACTTGTAAAAATATGAAGTCTTGTGTACATATGATATTTATAAAATAAACAACATTAACTAAATACTAATAATCTAATCCTACTAAGCCTAGGATAATCAACTAAGTATTACAAAATTTGAAAATGTATTCTTTCCTTACCTATAAGGAAAATGTATTTATTTTCCTTATAGTTATTTTTAAAAAGGAGTATATTACCCACTATTTTTATATATTTTTCCATCCCTACTTACAATTTGTCTAGACAATGCAAACCCAAACTCGATTCCTATTAAAGTTCCATGTGGAAACTGAGCACCTTCTTCCATTGTGGCAGGAACCAAACACCCTATTCTTTCTTCTCTCTTCTTAATCTATATGTAAAAAATAATCAATGAACAAAGAAAACAAAGCATACGAATAAAATGAAAAATGCTTACTAAACTTGGGAGAGATAGTAATAATAGTTCATACTTTGTGGCCATGCTATTGAATAGCTTACCATTATGTTTGAAAGGCCATGTGGCAGTTCATACACTATATGGATAAATGTAGTGGATTAAATGTCTATGATACCATGTTTGCATGCACTTATGGTTTTAAATATTCTCACACATGCAGTGCACATCTTCCTGAAACATATGCTTCTCAAGAACACTTGCCACTTGGAAAAGCATGTTGCATAGTTTTTTTTTGGGGCATGTAGGGAGAGCCAAATATTATGTTAGATATTGTGAAATTTCCTAACCTATATGTTTCTTTGTAAGACGATTTACTACTAGTGATATGAATATGTTTGTAGTTTTTTCATTTTATCTTGAGTGAACATCCCTTCTACAAATTACTACCAGTGGGGTTTCTATAGTTCTCTTTTCAGGGTTTGAGAAATCCTTTTACTTCTTTAATGCACCAACAATGACCCAGTCACATTTTAATAAAATAAAAAATGGTAATCTCTTAGACTATGATTGTTTGGCTATCTACTCCAATTTCTATATAATTGCTAATCGTATTTAGAAGTGAAATGTTTGTGGAAACATGTGAATATGTCTACCTACATCAACTATGGTGACATTTGTTGGGAGTGTAATGCCTTGTTTATATATTAAAGCATTTTAATATAACATATTTATCTAGCTAGACATCTGGAGGAGTATAATGTTTCTTTACTTAAACTGCTTGAAATTTGTATTTTATGGGTTTTGTTTGTGCTTATTTTGTACAACATATTTATCTGGTTAGACATATGTAGAAGTATAATGTTGCTTTAGTTTATCTAGTATGCCATTGAGTGTTGTTTATAATTGTCACAAGTCAGTGATATTCATGCAAGAAATGAAGACTTGTAGAGGAGCACTAATCAAACCGACCATTTGAATTTCATTTGATGAATTTTGATGAAAAATGAGTGAACATTAGTATCTTGGTTCATAAAGGATACCATGTGGAGTGACCACTAAAAAACATGACACATGACACATCATTGTAATCAACCACTAAAAACATGACACATCATTGTAAATTTAATATCCACTAAAGCGTTCTATCACCAAGCAAATGTATAATAAACCCTACAAAAATAAGCTTTTTGAAAACTAGATCACCATAAAATGTCTGCATGAATGGAACTCTCCACTGGAATAGTCATAAATAGAAATACACTTCAATTTTTCCATTACCGCAATTCACTTTGATAAATACAAAAACAGACACTTCAGATTATAAAGCAAGAAAAAACCCAAAAAAATATAGAGAGAAAACAAAAAAAATACATGGAAATATATAACAATTTACATACATAGTTTTAGCTTCTCATAAAAATTAATTCTTCAATCCACCTATAAATTCAAGAGGCATTTAGGGAGATAAATACCCGTTAGTGTGACAACTCAGACCTCCATGCATGAAAACTCACCTCGAAGCCTGCCTAACCTACACAAATCATAGGATAATCATAAATAATTATAATATTTAAATAATAATGATTATTAATCGAAACCATAGTACACGAATGAACAATAATAGAAATATGTTTTAAATAATACAATTGGAAAAACCATTTGGCATTGGTAGATCGGTTCACATAGGGCAGTAAAAAATGACTAGGAATTGGTAGCACTGTTTACATAGGGCAGGGAAGGGTTCAAATTATGCATCGGCTTCTAGATTCCGAAGGGTAGGGATGGTTCAAATTTGAACGCTGGATACGCTGGATTTTAGGGATGGCTCTGCTGCTCTGACCTGGCACAAATTTGGGCACAAGTTTGTACGGCACAGAGGGCATATTAGTGGCTGATCTAGACATCAAATAAGGTGCTGCTAGCCCTAAGAGAAGCACCCCAAAATAATTACATTTT
Source organism: Pseudotsuga menziesii (assembly GCA_001517045.1). NCBI lineage: Eukaryota > Viridiplantae > Streptophyta > Pinopsida > Pinales > Pinaceae > Pseudotsuga > Pseudotsuga menziesii. The sequence continues at coordinate 240,821 of LPNX010381630.1, forward strand.
CGTGGTTAGGCTGCCCTGAACTGGCGCGATCTTGGGTGCAACTTTGAATGTTACAGAGGGCATCTAGCTGGGCGTATGGGATGTCAAGATGCATTCCTTGGAATTAATTTGCAGGTTAAGGTTGATGTTTACATTTAGAAACAGAAAAACGTGCCATATCTAATTTTTGCCAATGAAATTGCCTCAAAATCACGCCAAACGTTTATTCAGTCATTAAAAAGAGAAACCAATATGGCTCCTTTCTTATTTGGTCAACCACTTACTCAAAATCGCACATGCAAAGCCAAATCCACTAATAGGACAAGCAGAGGACCAAGCAAGTTCCAAGATAGAAGAATCATAAGAGAAAAGATAAATATACTGCTACAAAGGATAGAGGAGCAACCAAGTTCCAAAATAGAACAACATTACATCAGAGGTAGAGATTTTGAAGAGAAAATAACCCAAAACTCATCTTAGGTTTTTGAAGAGCTCCTCTGGTCAGATTTGCTTCACAATTTTAGCTTGAGGATGAATGTATGGATCACCACTTTACCCTTCTTAATCTCTAATTGAAGCAGAGGGTTGAATATTTTTATTTGAGGAAGGCCATTCAACATTCAAGAGCAGAGAACATAAACCTTCCTTGTTTAGCTAGTGAGAGGCACTCGAGTATTCAAAATGGAAATTGGAGAAGGAAACACTAAAGGAAGAAAGGTACGGCTTACATGGATTGGTAGATTACTCAGATGTTTACCAATTTAATTTATTTCTTATTTTTTATTGCACAAAAAACGTTTTTATAAACACTGAAAATTTTAAATTTTTATTTGGATAGGAAAATGTTACCAGCACAGATTCATTGTTGGCCTTTTTAGGAATGGAAATATTTGAAAAACTTAAAAATATTCCTCCTAAAACATTGATACAAATATCTCAACTACAATCACAACAAAATACTCAAACTCCTTGTGCTAATGAGACGATTCAGCGGGAATCAATTAATTCTCCATGCACTCCTGGGTCGAGTAAAGGGTCTAGGAAAACATAGCAAAAAAACCAAGCAAATCTACTGAGCAAGGTGTTGAAACTTCTGGTGTGGCTACACCACTTGGAACAAAAAATTCTAGTTCTTGTTTCAGTTCCTATACATCAACGGTTGGTACCATAGGTACACGTATTGAGTATGACCGTCTCACTAGTGAAATTAGACAAACAAGTGCTGGGACACATTCATGGATAGGTTGAGAGAGGCATGTTTTCAAATATTTAGAGAAAATTTACATCTCCCATTTTTAAATATTCCCCTTCACCTCAAGAAGAGGTCATACAAGATATGGAAACAGAATTCGGGGAGGGTTGGTAAGTGAGGAAGGTGCAAAAAGAGATGTCCAAGAATTGTAAGAGGTTTCGATGCAACCAGTCCAAAAAGATAAAAAAAACTTCATCCTGATGAGAGGTATAGAAAGAGACCAATGGACATACCTTTGAAGGTATGGAAAGAGTTGGTAAAAAATTATGAAAAGTTGGATGCTTAGAGAAAGGCTGGAAATGAGAGTATCCATGTATTGTATTTTCCTTTTAAAATAAATTTAAATTTATAAATAGAATTCTCAATAATTATGAATTTTCTAATTATTTTATGTTGCAAGACAAGGCCATGAAGGGACGATCGGGAAAGATAAGTGCCACGCATCTAAGTGGCCAAAGAGGTCTCAAGGCTTTGACTACTAGTTTTGTAAGTATCTACAAATGGTCGTTTTTTTTTTTTAAGTTTTCCTTGTTAATAATAAATGTAATACATCTAATTTGGCCATGTGTCATATTCTTACAGGAAGAAAAGTACAATCTCCATCCAAATAACATCGAGAAAGAAACAATGCAACATAAAAAATGGACCGACTTTATTATTTGGATGGAAACTAAGGTATTTCCCATAGCAACTATATATATTGTCCATATGACATATTTAAGTTCTAGGATTAAAGGCCCTTCAATAGAAGATTGTTTTCCTAATATTGCAATAATATGCCTATTTAGCATTGTAATGGAAAATAAGAATGAGATTCACAAATTGATTTCTTGCAAATATTAGATTTGTTAACAGTGATATTTAAATAGTGCAACTTTGCATTAGTAATTCTCCTCTATAAGCATCAAAATCATGCAAATTGGCTAGTTGCGCTTACATAGAAATCATAGCAAGTGTAGCATTTACATAATTGTTTTGTAGAGACCACCCATATGTTAAATTTTTGGTATTTTTCAAAATTGTAACTAACTTGTGCAATAAATAAAACCAAGTACTCAAAAGGATGAAGTAAGAGTACAGTCCGCCTTAGGAATTCACATATCAAACACAGGAAGCCATAGAGTGCTTACAAAGTCATGGCCTGTCCTTGAAATGGCTCTCACAATAGTCATGGTTCAGCTTTGGAGGTCAACAAAAGGTCATGGATCATCAAGGGAGTGTCACCATAGTCACGACCCAACTTGGAAATGCTTTCAACAGTCATGACCTAGCTCCAAATAGCCCTGGCTCAGCCCAGATGACTCCAACTAGTCACAACCTAGCCAACAGGAGTTACACAAGTCATGACTCAGCTCCAAAGGCTCTAAACAAGTCACAACTCAGCCCAGGAGGGATAAATCAATCACAGTCCAAATTAGAGAACAACAACAAGGTCATAACCTAGTTTAAAGGGAAGCAAAAACATTACGATACGCTCATATAAAATAGCAGTAAGCCCTAGACAAATAGCGGATGGTGACGACCCAACAAAAATAGAATCAACAACAACAAAAACATAGAATTCCATGCAAATAATGTGGCAGCGGACCCTGGACATCAAGTAGATGAGAAACAATAAACGCTAGATGCCAAGTAAGAGGAGCAACAATAAACCCTAGATGCCAAGTAAGCAGAGCAATGAACCCTTAGAGCAGTCAAGAATCAAATCTCTCTTGTCAAGCCTTCTAAAAGGATCACCCATGGATTATATAGGAGTGCAACCAGGTCGATTCACTAATTTCTAAGGCATCATCAATATGCAACATTTTAGTTATCCTTTACACCCTTTGCTTTTAGAGGTAAATGTGTTGCAAGATATGACACATATCAACACTTTGATCCCCTCTGCATTGAAGTAAGTCTCATGCTTCATTAATGTAGTTTGGGCCTTGCTTTTTGAATGGTTCACTCATACAGAAGGGATGGTTGTGAAAGTGCGAGATTGAGATAACTCTTGAATGAATGGCTCATGGGAAAGAGCATATCCATTCCCAAAAAAATGAATTTCATACCCAAACATTGTCAGGACTATTTTCCTTTTTTCCAAAGAAGAAAGTGCTATTTCAATTTTCTATTCATAGTATGAATTGAAATTGCATTCTTTATGTGCCTTACAACCTCTAGCATATACAAAAAGCACTAATTTATCCTTAATTCCTAAAGGAGTACAATCCACCTTTGGAAGCACATCTCAAACACAGGAATCCCACAAAAGTCATGGTTCATATCAGAATGGTAAGAACAGTCCACAACCTAGTCAAGAAAGGTTACATAGTCATGGCCTAGCCTTGAAAGGGCTCTCACAACAGTCATGGTTTAGCTTTGGAGGTCAACAAAAGGTCATGGATCATCAAGGGAGAGTCACATAGTTACGACCCAGCTTGGGAAGGATGTCAACAGTCACAGCCTAGCTCCAAACAACCATGGATCAGCCTAGATGGCTCCAACCATTAACGACCTAGATAGCAGGGGTCACACAAGTCACAACTCAGCGCTAAAGGTTGTAGTCAAGTCACAACTCAGCCCAGGAGGGATAAATCAATCATGGTCCAAATTAGAGAACAACAACAAGGTCATAACCCAGTCCAAACGGAAGAAAAAACATTATGATATGCTCATAAAATATAGTAGCAAACCCTAGAAAATTAGCAGATGGTGACGACCCAACAAAAATAGAATCAACAACAGCAAAAACATAGAATGTCAAGCAAATAATGTGGCAGCAGACCCTAGATGTCAAGTAGATGAGAAACAATAAACCCTAGAGGTAAATGTGTTGCAAGATATGACACATATCAACACTTTGATCCCCTCTGCATTGAAGTAAGTCTCATGCTTCATGAATGTAGTTTGGGCCTTGCTTTTTGAATGGTTCACTTAGACAGAAGGGATGGTTATGAGAGTGCGAGATTGAGTTAAATATTGAATTAATGGCTCATGGGAAAGAGCATATCCATGCCCAAATAAGTGAATTTCATACCCAAACATTGTCAGGACTATTTTCCTTTTTTCCAAAGAAGAAAGTGCTATTTCAATTTTCCATTCATAGTTTGAATTGAAATTGCATTCTTTATGTGCCTTACAACCTCTAACATATACAAAAAACAATAATTTATCCTTAATTCCTAAAGGAGTATAGTCCACCTTAGGAAGTCACATCTCAGACACAGGAATCCCACAAAATTCATGGTTCAGATCAGAATGGTAGGCACAATCCACAACCTAGTCAAGATAGGTTACACAGTCATGGCCTAGCCTTGAAAGGGCTCTCACAGCAGTCATGGTTCAGCTTTGGAGGTCAACAAAAGGTCATGGATCATCAAGGGAGAGTCACCATAGTCACGACCTAGCTTGGGAAGGATGTCAACAGTGACGACCTAGCTCCAAACAACCACGACTCATCCCAGATGGCTCCAACCAGTCACGGCCTAGCCAGCAGGGGTCACACAAGTGACGACTCAACTACAAAGGCTGTAAACAAGTCACATCTCAGCCTAGGAGGGAAAAATCAATCACATTCCAAATTACAGAACAAAAACAAGGTCATAACCCAATTTAAAGGGAAGCAAAAACATTATGATATGCTCATATAAAATAACAACAAAACCTAGACAAATAGCAGATGGTGACGACCCAACAAAAGTAGAATCAACAACAGCAAAAACATAAAATGTCAAACAAATAATGTGGTAGGAGACCCTGGATGTCAAGTATATGAACAACAGTAAACACTAGATTCCAAGTAAGAGGAGCAACAATAAACCCTAGATTCCAAGTAAGCGGAGCAATGAACCCTTAGAGCAGTTAAGAATCAAATCTCTCTTGTCAAGCCTTCTAAAAGGGTCACACATGGATTATATAGAAGTGCCACCAAGTTGATTCATCCATGTATAGTGCATCATCAATATGCAACATTGTAGTTATCCTTTACACCCTCTGCTTTTAGAGGTAAATGTGTTGCAAGATATGACACATATCAACACTTTGATCTCCTCTGCATTGAATTAATTCTCATGCTTTATTAATGTAGTTTGGGCCTTTCTTTTTGAATGGTTCACTCAGACAAAAGGGATGGTTGTGAGAGTGCAATATTGAGTTAACTCTTGAATGAATGGCTCATGGGAAAGAGCATATCCATGCCCAAAGCAGTGAATTTCATACCCAAACATTGTCAGGACTATTTTCCTTTTTTCCAAAGAAGAAAGCGCTATTTCGATTTTCTATTCATAGTATGAATTGAAATTGCATTCTTTATGTGCCTTATAACCTCTAGCATATACAAAAAGCACTAATTTATCCTTAATTCCTAAAGGAGTATAGTCCACCTTAGGAAGTCACATCTCAGACACATGAAGCCCACAAAAATCATGGTTCAGATAATAATGGTAAGCACAGTTTACAACCTAGTCAAAAAAGGTTACACAGTCATGGCTTGGCCTTGAAAGGGCTCTCACAACCCATAGTCACCATAGTAACGACCTAGCTCCAAACAACCACGGCTCAGCCTAGATGGCTCCAACCAGTCACGGCCTAGACAGCAGGGGTCGCACAAGTAACGACTCAACTCCAAAGGTTGTAGACAAGTCACAACTCATCCCAGGAGGGCTAAGTCAATCACGGTCCAAATCAGAGATCAAAAACAAGGTCATAACCCAGTCCAAAGGGAAGAAAAAGCATTACGATCTGCTCATAAAAAATAGCAGCAAATCCTACACAAATAGCAAATGGTGACAACCTAACATAAATAGCATCAACAACAGCAAAAAAATAGAATGTCAAGCAAAGAATGTGGCAATAGACCCTGGACGCCAAGTAGATGAGAAACATCAAGCCATAGATTCCAAGTAATATGAGCAAAAATAAACCCTAGATTCCAGGTAAGTAGAGCAACGAACCCTTAGAGCAGTCAAGAATCAAATCTCTCTTGTCAAGCCACACATGAATAATAAAGTGTCGGGCTTAATTTATAATCTTTTCAAGCCTTCTAAAAGAGTCATGCATGGATTATACATAAGTGCCACCAGGTCGATTCACCCATGTCTAGGGCATCATCAATATGCAACAATGTAGTTATCCTTTACACCCTCTGCTTTTAGAGGTAAATGTGTTGCAAGATATGACACATATCAAAACTTTGATCCCCTTTGCACTGAAGTAAGTCTCATGCTTCATTAATGTAGTTTGGGCCCTGCTTTTTGAATGGTTCACTCAGACAGAAGGGTTGGTTGTGATAGTACGATATTGAGTTAACCCTTGAATGAATGGCTCATGGGAATGAGCATATCCATGCTCAAAGCAGTGAATTTCATACCCAAACATTGTCAAGACTATTTTCCTTTTTTCCAAAGAAGAAAGTGCTATTTCAATTTTCTATTCATAGTATGAATTGAAATTGCATTCTTTGTGTGCCTTACAACCTCTAGCATATACAAAAAAGAATAATTTATCCTTAATTCCTAAAGGAGTACAGTCCATCCTAGGAAGTCACGTCTCAGACACAAGAAGCCCACAAAATTCATGGCTTAGATTAGAATGGTAAGCACAGTCCACAACCTAGTCAAAAAAGGTTACACAGTCATGGCCTATCCTTGAAAGGGCTCTCACAACAGTCATGGTTCAGCTTTGGAGTTCAATAGAAGGTCATGGATCATCAAGGGAGAGTCACCATAGTCACAACCCAACTTGGGAAGGATGTCAATAGACATGACCTAGATCCAAACAACCATGGATCAGCCCAGATGGCTCCAACCAATCATGGCCTAGCCAGTAGGGGTCACACAAGTCACGACTCAGTTCCAAAGGCTGTAGAAAAGTCACAACTCATCCCAGGAGGGATAAATCAATCATGGTCCAAATTAGAGAACAACAACAAGGTCATAACCCAGTTTAAAGGGAAGCAAAAACATTACGACATGCTCATAAAAAATAGCAGCAAACCCTAAACAAATAGCAGATGGTGACGACCCAACAAAAATAGAATCAACAATAGAAAAAACATAGAATGTCAAGCATATAATGTGGTAGCAGACCCTAGACGTCAAGTAGATGAGCAACAGTAAACCCTAGATACCAAGTAACATGAGCAACAGTAAACCCTATATGCCAAGTAAGCAGAGCAACGAACCCTTAGAGAAGTCAAGAATCAAATCTCTCTTGTCAATACACACATGAATAATGAAGTGTTGGGCTTAATTTATAATCTTGTCAAGCCTTATAAAAGGGACACTCATGGATTATACAAAAGTGCCACCAGGTCGATTCACCCATGTCTACAACATCATCAATATGCAGCAATGTAGTTATCCTTTACACCCTTTTCTTTTTGAGGTAAATGTGTTGCAAGATATGACACATATCAACACTTTGATCCCCTCTATACTGAAGTAAGTCTCGTGCTTCATTAATGTAGTTTGGGCCTTTCTTTTTGAATGGTTCACTCAAACATAAGGGCTGGTTGTGAGAGTATGAGATTAAGTTAACTCTTGAATGAATGGCTCATGGGAAACATCATATCCATGCCCAAAGCAGTGAATTTCATACCCAAACATTGTTAGGACTATTTTACTTTTTTCCAAAGAAGAAAGTGCTATTTCAATTTTCTCTTTGTAGTATGAATTGAAATTGCATTCTTTGTGTGCCTTACAACCTCTGCATATACAAAAAACACTAATTTATCCTTAATTCCTAAAGGAGTACAGTCAACCTTAGGAAGTCACATCTCAGACACAGGAAGCCCACAAAAGTCATGGTTCAGATCAGAATGGTAAGCACAGTCCACAACCTAGTCAAGAAAGGTCAGTCATGGCCTAGACTTGAAAGGGCTCTCACGACATTCATGTTTCAACTTTGGAGGTCAATAGAAGGTCATGGATCATCAAAAGAGAGTCACTATAGTCATGACCTAGCTTGGGAAGGATGTCAATAGTCACGACCTAGCTCCAAACAACTATGGATCAACCTAGATGGCTCCAACTAGTCACGGCCTAGCCAACAGGGGTCACACAAGTCATGACTCAGCTCTAAAGGTTGTAAACAAGTCACAGCTCTTCCCAGGAGGGATAAATCAATCATGATCCAAATTAGAGAACAACAACAAGGTCATAACCCAGTCCAAAGGGAAGCAAAAAAATTACGATATGCTCATAAAAAATAGCAGCAAACCCTAGAAAAATAGCAGATGGTGACGACCCAACAAAAATAGAATCAACAATAGCAAAAACATAGAATGTCAAGAAAATAATGTGGCAGCAGACCCTGGACGTCAAGTAGATGAGCAACATTAAACCCTAGATACCAAGTAAGATGAGCAACAATAAATCCTAGATGCCAAGTAAGCAGATCAACGAACCCTTAGAGAAGTCAAGAATCAAATCTCTCTTGTCAAGCCACACATGGAAATTCCTCATCCCTAGGATCCCCATTCCATCTAGGTTTTATGACAAATGATTATTCCTTATTTACTTACCAAATAGGTTCCTCCTTTATTGTCATCCTATTCTATGTGGACGACATCATCATTGCTGGCAATGATTCTTCAGCTATCATCCATTTCAAGTGTTTCCTTCATGATCATTTTCATATCAAGGATCTTGGTCAACTAAAATATTTTATTGGTATTGAAGTGTCTCGTTCTAGACAGGGAATTTGCATCTCACACAGAAAGTACACTCTGGATATTCTATCTGACGTAGGTCTTGTTGCAGCTCGCCCTACGGATTTTGCTATGGAAAAACAATTGAAATTATCTAATGAGCAAGGTGAACTTCTCAAAAATACATCCCCTTATCATCACCTAGTGGGATGTCTTATTTATCTTACGATCCCTTGTCCAGATATTATGCTTACAGTTCATACTTTGAGTCAATTTATGCATGCACCGCGAAGACCTCACCTTGATACAGCTATGTGAGTGCTCCAATATATTAAGAGTTCTCTTGGCCAAGGTATTTTATATTTGGCCACAAGTTCTCTTTCTCTTATGGCCTATCGTGATTTGGATTGGGGAAGTTGTCCTATGACACGATGTTCCACCACGGGATTTTGCACCATGCTTGGAGATTCTTTATTCTCTTGGAAATCTAAGAAACATAAAACTGTATCTTGCTCCTCTTCCGAAGCCGAGTATCGTACCATGGCTACCGCCAGCTGTGAACTTACATGGATTTTTCTTCTTCTTAATGATTTATAGGTTTCTCATTCACATCCAACAATCCTACATTGTGACAACAAAGCGGACTTACATATTGCCGCCAAATCCAGTTTTTCATGACCGAACAAAACATATAGAACTAGATTGTCATCTCATCCGTGAGAAGATTCAATCAGGATTGATTCAAACTGCCTATATTTCTACCACACATCAACTTGTGAACATTTTTACCAAACCATTGGGATTCCAACAATTTATTCACATCCTACGCAAGTTGGGTATTCATGATGTTCATACTCCATGTTGGTCTCTGTGGGCAGACCCGGGTTTATTGTAATGTACCAAAAAAACCCCTAGCTCACTGGCCCTTTCGGTGACAGATCGCAGAACGGCCTGAAGTCTCACCCGAAGTGATCCTAGATGAGGTGGCTAAAGACTCACGTGTCCTCAACCAGGTTCTGGAGCATCCTACGTTCTCCTTACTCTACTTAACCAGTTAAGTCTCTCTATAAGCGTTGTATCTCTCTTCCGAGCAGACTCTGCTATGAGACTGACTCTTATTGCACCGCGGCTTCTAGGACGATGTGCAAACTTTCTCTTCTACTTGACTGTTTACCTGCGATATCCCACACCGCGGCTCCTCCGACAGTGCGATATCACCTTTCTGTGCTGCGATAGCTTCTATAGTAAGACTCAATAGGACTCTCCTACTCTTAGGGTCGAACAGATTCCCTTCTGCTTATAGTAGCTCAGTTCACCTTCATCAAGGTGTTAAACGACTTCACTTAACCTCTACAGTCTAACATGCTTAACATCTATTGCGCTCAACTTGCTGAACTAAATATACAGAAGTCACTTAACACTGTAATTGTTACGGTCTAAATCAAGCACTGATAAACTCATATGCAGAATACTTAACACATCCAACTCGCATTTAACCTTATACATTACTGTAAACTGAAGGATAGCATACATACATTCATTAACTGTTAAGCAAAGCTCATGTAACAGGTAACAGATAGCAAATAAGTAAACACAATCACATGAACATTTGCACAACACACGGATTTTACGTGGTTCACTTCCAGGGAGGAAGCTATGTCCATAGGAACTGTGTTTATTTTATATCTGGAGAGAGTATACACAGTTCTGCTGCAACCTATTATGCAGCTTGAGATCTTATGGGAAACTCCGCATTCTCAGATGGGAGCCCTTCTCTCTTAGATCTCTTCTCTTTCTACTCTGCTTTCTTCTTACAATATATTCCTTCTCTCTCTCTCTCAATCCCTGCGGATTATTACATTCATGCTCAAGGAGTCGGCTACTGGTTATAGTAAGATAACTACAGACTGAATACAGATCCAGAGCTTGACTCTTTCTCAATATCTTACAATACAGATGACTAAACAACTAGCTACTGACTAACTGGCTAATTGTCTATTTGAATGTCTGGCTAGCTAACTGTCTAACCCTTCATAATAAAAAATACATGCTTAAATAGGTGGCCTGAAGGTCTCACCCTGATACAAAACTGTGGGCCTGTCCCAACAGTAACCCAAAAACCCTAACTGTGACAGTCGACCTATCTGTACTTTGGACTTCCGCTTACTAGTCACACTGCAGCTCTCTGCAGTCTTCCACGCTTCCCAGCACTGATCGTGGGTATGGGCGCCGCTTCCTCAGTCGCTCCCCTTCTATCCTTTGTCTTCAATACCTCGACCTGTTGCTCCTTTTCCTTTATGAGGGTAGCTAAGCCCTCCTGTCTTCGCCGCTACCTTAAGTGCAGTGGTTGAGCTCTCTCTTCTTGGCCGATTCAGGTATTGTTTCCTTTGACTTTCTTGTCCCGATATAGCAGCTTTTCCTGTAGCTGTGGGGCCTTGCTCCAATAGTCCCCTAACATTTACTTGTGGCTCGTCCCTGAGCCACTAATAGCTAGCTTCTCTTGCCGTAGCTTCTCCTGAATCTATTCGTGACAGATGGTCAGGTCTGGCATTTAATTTTCCTGGTTTTACAATAATTTCAAAATCATACTCCTGAAATAAGAGTAACCATTTGCAGTACCTTCCTCCTAACACTGGCTTATTGATAAAATACTTTAAAGCGGAATGGTCAGTGAACATCTTGAATGAGGCACCCAACAGATAGTACCTAAACTTCTGTAGAGCATACACCATAGCTAATCCTTCTCTTTCTGTAGTGGTGTAGTTCTTTTCTGTTGTAGATAACTTTCTACTGGAGTACGCGATAGGGTGATCAATACCCCCTTCTCCTGGATGTGTTAAGACAATCCCCAGTGCGATGCCAGATGCATCCACATGTACATGAAATGGCTTGTTCCAATCTGGGAATACTAAGATAGGTGTTGTAACCATCTTCTCTTTAAGAGTGTCTAAACTTTGTTGGCATTCCTCATTCCATAGGAATTTCATGTCTTTCTTTAATAGCTTTTCCATAGGTGCTGCGATCTTTGCATAGCCTTTGATGAATTTTCTATAGCAGCTGGTATGACCAAGCACTGTCCTCAATTGCTTGACTGAGTTGGGTGCTGGAAGATTTACAATGATTGCAATCTTTGCAGGATCTACCATCAAGCCTTGTCTACAAACAATATGACCCAACAAAATACCAAATGGTGCACCGAATATACATTTCTTCAAGTTAAGAGAAATCTGATATTGCCTACATTTCTCTAACATGAGCCTTAAATCTCCTATATGCTTTTCGATTAATCCAAATACAGTCCAATCATTGAAATAGACTTCTAATAATTTATGGATGTATTCCTTAAATAGAGCAACTACTACTCTAGAAAAGATAGCTGGTGCATTTTTAAGACCGAAGGGAATTACCGTATACTGGAATGAGCCCCATTCTGTCGCAAAGGTGGTCTTATGTCAATCCTCTGGATGGATTCTTATCTGGTGATAGCCTGAAAATCCATCAGTGAATGAGTAGATCTCTTGTCCGCCCACATTGTCTAAAACTTCATAAGTGAAAGGTGTCGGAAATGGGTCATGAAGTGATGCATCGTTGAGTTTGCGCAAATCGACACAAATCCTGATTTCTCCTTTAGTTTTCTTTTCCTGCACAACCATGGGACTAACCCATTCACTCTCTTCTACTGGTTCAATAATGCCTGCTGCTAGCATCTTATCAATCTCATCTTTAACTTTTTCTTTATAACGAGGATTTAATCTGTATGGACGCTGCTTAACCGGCCTAGCATCCTCTTTCAAAGGTATCCGCATGACTCCCAAATCTCCTACTATTCCCTTCATCTCTGTGAACTTAGTGGGAAATAAGTCCTGATAGTCATGTAAAAGATATGCGATGTGTCCTACTGTTTCATCATCCCAATAGTTTCCAATAGAGGCAAACTTTGGTTCTATTTCTGTGCCAATATTGATATTTTTAATCTTAATAGGCTCTGTGATAGCTGGAATCTCTAGCTTTGGTCCATAAACTTCACGAGTCCCTTCAGACTCTGGAATGTTGATACTACGAGGATTCTCATCCTCATCACATGGCTCTTCTGCGAAGTTGTAACACTCTAGCGCATGTTCTAACTGGATGGCCCAATCAGGCTGAGTATACACTGGTAGGGTACAATCGTCAAATATCTTAGTCTTTATAATATCTAGAGCCTGATCAATGTTTGGATACTCAGATTCAAAAGTGAAAGTGAGTAGAAAGCTGTCTATCATAACTGGCCATGTAATCGTTCCTCTGCGCAACTCCGTCTCAGTGTACCAGTTCCTTGGGACTTTGTCTAAAGTGTGAATGAATAGGTGAACCCATTCATCCTCTGGAATGTCCAACCAACTCTGTTCACAAATCTTAATATGTGACCTGGGGTCACTTTCTCCTGTATATTTCTGCTGTAAAGGCTCCTTGTTATTAGAGAATCTGATCGCCATCAGTCTCTTAAAATCATCCCATGATGTGATATGTTCTTTATGTGCATGCCACCATCTTGCAGGTGTGGCTTTGACTGCAAGGTCAATAGATGCCATCCTCTACTCATGAGGAATTTCCTGCTCAAACTGTTGTAAAAATTCATTGACATCCACTAAGCCATGAAATGATGGAATATCCTTAACCTCTGTGCCAATCCATCGCAGTGACTTAGTCATAAACGCACATCTGCGAGCTGAGACTTCGTAAAGTCTATTCTGCCAATTTTCTAAGCCAACATCTGAATCTGATGCGCATGAGCTGTCGCATCACCAACTAATATTTCCTTTTGCGATGGGGTTGATATAATCACTCTGGTTAGCAGTCATCTGATAGAGGCTTTCCATATTACGCACCTCTTCCTTTGCTCTGATAGGTTCAATATAACAAGGACCCTAGAAAGGATCCAATGGCGCAATGACTCAAATATGATTATCCTCAAAGGTCATTTGTCTTTTCTTTAAATCGATAACAGCCATGTTATCAATTTCCCAATAAATACCTAGTAAAGCTGGATACGATCTGCTATCACCAATGATTTCTATGACTTCAAAGTCTACAAAGCTGCGAACTCCATCAATATCAACTGGTACTTGTGGTAATCGACCCAGTGGTGATACCCTCTGCTGATTGGCTAGTCGCAGATGGATAGGTGATCTGGCTAACTTAGGGCTACCCATCTGTTCCCATGTCTGCTTAGTCAAAACATTTACCTCTGATCCTAAATCTAGGATTACCTCATCCATTTCAAATTCTCCAATTTGCGCTGTGATTCTCATTTATCTTCCTGTTCTTGTATGGCCCATAATATTATGAACAACACGCTGCGTACTGCTCATGGAAGAAGGCTGCTGATACTGATATATGATGCGCTGAAGTTCTCTGATAGCTTTCTCATTTCTAACGAGTTTCAAACAGCGCCGCAGGAAGGATTGGACACTTCCTATCAACTCATCTTCTTCGCACCTTCCCGATGTGGTAGCCTGCGATGTCTGCACAGGACTAACGCCACAATGTTGTTGCTACGGTACGCCCCTACAAGGCAATACCTGCGATCCTGATGGTGTAGGTTCAATAAAGAAATTTTTAGCTTGCTGAAACGTTTCTTTGTTCTTCTGTAGGTCAAGTGGTGTTGATTTATCAGTGGCTTTGCGCACCCACTCCAGACCTTTATTCTTTTCGGCATCCTGTGATGTCCTACTAGTAGAAGCACTGCTGCGAGTCACAATATTCACTCTTGGTTCTAGTTCTTTCTGCTCAGCAACAATAAGCTGAATATTCTGGTTTACTACTGGCTTCGGGTCCTTAATCTTGGCTATCAAGATAGGACATTATTCTATAGTATGATCATAGGACTTGCAATATTTACATGTCATAGTAGGGTTCTGACAATCCCTAACATAATGTCCTATGGCTCCACAGTTGTAACAAATAATCGGTCCACGGCCACGGCCAAAGCCTCCACCACGTCCTCGTCCTCTGAATCCTCCACCACGACCATCATGAGCCGGTTCATGCTGTAGTCCTGCTGCTGGACCTGATGTCGCTGACTGGACTCTGTAGAAGTCGTGTTTTCTCTCTATCATTAGATCATAAGCTCTGCAATTATTTTCATCATGTCCTACTGACTTATAGAAGTTACAATATAAGTTCTTAGGAGTTTGTACATACTTATGAAGTAAAGGGAATTCCTGTGGTCTATGTCCTCTTGTTCTACAGATTTCACACCATGGCCCTTGATTCTGTACTAAGGAATTAGGAGCCCCACTTGCTAGATACTCAACAAATATTGGATAGTTATCTTTAGTATGGCCATGTCCTTTACACTTTGTACACCATAATTCTTGTGCAACCTCTTTTCCTTTCTTAATCTCATGTAGCTGTAAAGTGAGATTGGCTAACTGATTCTGTAAGTTTGTCATACATGTACTAGTCTCAGCTAGACGTGAAGCCTCTAGTTTCATTTCCATCTCCAATGCTTCATCCTGTGTATGGAGTTTCTGCTGCATTAGTGGAAGTCTGATGTGAGGGAGCAGTGCTGCGATGAACCATTCCTTATGTTGCTCCGGTGCAAACTCAAAGCTAACTTGGTCTATACGAGCTTTAAATTTCTGATCAAAGTCCCATACTGACTCTGTGGGTAACTGTTTGATGTCTTTAAGTTCTGTAATACATTGTGACTCAGAATTAGGTTTCTTAAATTCCTTAATCATGGCGGTCCTTACCTATACGAGCGTTCTGGGCTGTGCTGATGTATACTTCATATACCATGTTAAAGCTCTTTCTCTAAGTGTAGTGGCCAAATGGACAAGTTTAGTATTATCATCTTAGATCTGTTTAATGGTCCATACAGCTTCACATAGGAACCAATGCTGTTCTGGGTCTTCTGCCCCTATACCCTTAAAGGTAGGTAATTTCATATGATCCCCCATTCTGTTTCTACGTGGTGGATTCTGATTTGCTGTGTTACTACCACCTGGCGGTGTAAATGTAGTTGGTGTAGAGGTAGTATATACTGTGTGTGAACTACTAGATGGAGTTCCTGCAGGATTATTCTGAGTCCCGGTTGCTTTCTGTGGAGTATAAGGGTGGTAAGGGATACCCCCTACTGTTCTTTCTCTATTACTTTGACTCTGTTCTCTAGTGTTGTCTGAACTGTCTTCAAAGAAGGAAGATCTGAAATCTACTTTATATTTCTTACCACTACGTGTACATCCAATTTCTTCAAAGTCACTCTCAAACTCTTGTGACATTACACTTACTTAATTTATTCATCTGAGAATATATCCAATACTCCTTTTTCATGTAATAACATCTTAAGGGACAAATTTAAAGAGTTCAAGTACTTACCACAATATCCTTTGAAGAATTACCTCTCCGCTTTGCTGAAACTCTTTCTTTGATCAACTGCAAACTCTGTAATGAAACCTTCCAGCAAACTCGCAAGCCAGAAGTCTACTACCCGCGAAATGGGATTATCAATGCTCTTCACGGTGTGAATCAGCTCCGGTGTCCAGACAATGTTCCTTTTCTTTTTGAATATGTGCTTATCATTCAACTTTGATAACCAATAATACAACTCATTTGCATAGGTTACAAAAAATATCGTATCCAGGTCTGTGAAGATATGTTTTTGTAACCAGTCCTCTGTACTAAGCCTAGGACTCTTGTTTTATTTTTCAGCAAATTCTGTCTCCTTAGACTCAACCCAGTGGTTAAGTTCTTCTTTAGTAGGATGCCAACAGAACATTAGCTCTTCAATTTGTTCAAAAACCGTAACGAAACCATTTGTTGGTCTCTGTGGGCAGACCCAGGTTTACTGTAATGTACCAACAAAACCCCTAGCTCACTGGCCCTTTTGGCGATAGACTGCAGAACGGCCTGAAGTCTCACCCGAAGTGATCCTAGATGGGGTGGCTGAAGACTCACATGTCCTCAACCAAGTTCTGGAGCATCCTACGTTCTCCTTACTCTACTTAACCAGTTGAGTCTCTCTATAAGCACTGTATCTCTCTTCCAAGAAGACTTTGCTATGAGACTGACTCTTATCGCATCGCGGCTTCTAGGATGATGCGAAAAATTTCTCTTCTACTTGACTCTTTACCTGCGATATCCCACACCGCGGCTCCTCCGATAGTGCGATATCACCTTTCTGTGCTGCGATAGCTTCTATAGTAAGACTCAATAGGACTCTCCTACTCTCAAGGTCCAACGACTTCCCTTCTGCTTATAGTAGCTCAGTTCACCTTCATCAAGGTGTTAAACGACTTCACTTAAGCTCTATAGTCTAACATGCTTAACATATATTGTGCTCAACTTGCTGAACTAAATATACAAAAGTCACTTAACACTGTAACTGTTACGGTCTAAATCAAGCACTGATAAACTCATATGCAGAATACTTAACACATCCAACTCGCATTTAACCTTATACATTACTGTAAACTGAAGGATAGCATACATACATTCATTAACTGTTAAGCAAAGCTCATGTAACAGGTAACAGATAGCAACTAAGTAAACACAATCACATGAACAATCGCACAACACACATATTTTACATGGTTCACTTCCAGGGAGGAAGCTACGTCCACAGGAACTATGTTTATTTTATATCTGGAGAGAGTATACATAGTTCCACTGCAACCTATTATGCAGCTTGAGATCTTCTGGGAAACTCTGTGTTCTCAGCTGGGAGCCCTTCTCTTTTAGATCTCTTCTCTTTCTACTCTTCTTTCTTCTTACAATATATTCCTTCTCTCTCTCTCTCAATCCCTGCGGATTGTTACATGCATGCTCAAGGAGTCGGCTACTGGTTACAGTAAGATAACTACAGACTGAATACAGAACCAGAGCTCGACTCTTTCTCAATATCTTACAATACAGATGACTAAACAACTAGCTACTGACTAACTGGCTAATTGTCTATCCGAATGTCTGGCTAGCTAACTATCTAACCCTTCATAATACAAAATACATGCTTAAATAGGTGGCCCAAAGGTCTCACCCTAATACAAAATTGTGGGCCTATCCCAACAGTAACCCAAAAACCCTAACTATGATAGTCGACCTATCTGTACTTTGGACTACCACTTACTGGTCACACTACAGCTCTCTGCAGTCTTCCACGCTTCCCGACGCTGATCGTGGGTATGGGTGCCGCTTTCTTGGTTGCTCCCCTTCTGTCCTTTGTCTTCAATACCTCGGCCCATTGCTCCTTTTCCTTTATGAGGGTAGCTGAGCCCTCCTGTCTTCGCCGCTGCCTTAAGTGCAGTGGTTGAGCTCTCTCTTCTCGGCCGCTTCAGGTATTGTTTCCTTTGACTTTCTTGCCTCGATATAGCAGCTTTTCCTGTAGCTGCGGGGCCCTGCTCCAACACTCCAACTTGAGGGACTCAACTTGTCACTCAACTCAATTCCTTTCAAATCCATTTGATCAATTCAATTCCTTTCAAATACATATTTTCGACCATGAAATGGTTGTAAGCAGTTTTCCCTTCGAACAGAAAGCAACAAGAGACTTGGTTGTCAAAATAAGAGTACTAATCACTACCATTATTTCAGTTTAATAGCTCACTTGATTTATTGTCTTGATATGGTTTAAAGTAAAACTTATCTTCAAGAATGACAAGATATGCTCCAAATTTAACCCCAAGGGCAGATCCAGCTAGTAAATCTGATTCTTTTTAGCAATGTGACAGAACACCCTGCTCTAAAAAAGAGTGCTTTTAGCATTGGGGGCCATGATTTCTATAGTCATTGTATCTAAATATTTTTCCATTTATGTAAAAGAAATAAAAACACTTGACTGACCATGACAAAAATCATTTTTCAAATTTTGAAATTTTATAGTCCATTTAAATATTTCTGGGAAACATTCAGAGGGAAGCAATCTTTCAAAATGACAAGCCACACCCTGCTTGTCCAATGCCATCCCTGATACCACCACAATAATGCATCTGCTTCTCGAAACATGAGTATAATTTTCCTTCAGCCATTGATAATTGGCATTTGTCTCTGTGCACTAATTTTTGGAACAAAACTCATACTATAATCATATGTTGCAAACCAGATAACTATTGAAAATCAAATTTTAGGGCAAACTGCAATAATTTCAATATTGGATTCAATGTTTGGGATTAAGCTGGTGTGATCCATCATCAGAACACTCAGTTTAGTTAGGGGGAAATCTGATCATTTAATTAAATTAATATTAATTCTAACACGAAAATAACTATGAGATTGTACCTAAGACATGGATTGTGGGAAAAGATTTGTATGATCTACATTCTACCATGTGCATTAAGTCTCTACATTGTGTGTGCAGTAATTGGTGGATTGAAATTGAAATTGTAATCGGCTGTTGCAAACCAAATAACTGTTGGATTGTACCTAAGATATGGAATGTGTGTAGACATCAGTATAATCTGACTTCTATTGTAGGCAAAGGGTCTCTAGTATCTACATTGTGTCTACACAAATTGTTATATTGAAACTAAAACTGTAATCATCTATCGCAAACTAGATAACTAGTCTAAACTCCAGACCAATGTGACCATTAGATTGGAAGATTAAACCATTATAGTGAACTGGAAGCCTATGTGTGTCAAATCAAGGCTTATATTTGTAGGTGAATTGGAGCCTTATTAACTAAGTAGCCAGAGTTTGTGGGTGCAGGAGTGGAGACAGGTGCGGTTGCACATATAAGGACACCAATTTTGAAATCAAGGTGTGTGTGAGGGACAACCTGTATGGACAAAATATTAAAAACAAAAATAACAGAGCTAAAGGATAGAATTAATGTAAGACACTGAAAACATAAAAACACAAAACCCTATGATTTAAACTGTACAAACCAACTCCAAACTGGTAAATAACAATGCTTTGCAATCTGTATGGCTATGCTAAAACTTGAGGGAAGGGTACACATCTGTGCTGAAAGTTAGTAGGTGTAGACTGTATATTTTAGCACTAGACATACAGGTTTCCAGGAAACAACAAACAGAAATCCAACCTTTGTAAAGCAATTGACATAAAATACACAGATTAAGTCTCTATATCAGCTGGCTGGGCATGAAATATTGTAGGGTAGACTCTTACGATAGATTACTGGATAGATCCATGTAGCAGATCAACAGGCATGGAATATGCAAATCAGAAATTTAATCAAATCGTTGGGCATGGAGGATGTAGCTCAAACCTTAAATGAGAATACTAGGAACGGGATAAGACCATACATTTTCAAATTTCTGATTGTTTCAAGGGGATGACCCTCAAGTCTTGGCAGGGAGACCATCCCACACCTAGGATGAGTCCCAAGATGGAGAGAGGCATCCTTAGAATGGGGATCCCAGAAATGGGGACTTTCCATGAAAACACATTGAGTGACTCTATTGTTCCATCTAGGGTTTATGACAAGTTGAGTGACTCTATTTGGTGACTCTTTGAGTGACTCTAAGTTGATAATGGACTGGGAAAATGACAAATGCCAAATTACTAACTTGGCTATAGAACCTATTATTCATAGTTTTAGAGATAAAAACTCAGTTTCATTTCATCTATTTTTCACACATTCAAAGAATTCAACCCAAAAGCAGAGAATCTTTGTAACCCGATGTAGTGAAATGGAACATTGTAATGAAGATCATTAATCTTGTGATCATTAAGATCACTAATCTTGAGGAGAATGATGATGCTGGAAAAGTATGAGGACACTTGTATTGAGTGAATCTACCCATGAAGATACAAGGGCACTGAAGTCGTATCTTTTCCATAAAATAACACCATAACACAATCAAACAAAATCAGATTATGTTGGGTGTTGTTCAGGGACTTGAAACACATCAGTTTGGGACTAGTCAGATCTGATCTAGGGCCACTAATTTGTTGTTACAAATATGAGCAGCCAACAATCAGGGTGTTGGAAGAATGAAGCTATAGGATTGGTAACCTTGTTGAAGTTCTTAGGAATAAAAATGGTTTCCAAATGTAAGACAATATAATGATGATTGACTCAGAATCTGAGAGTGAAATCATTTATATAACCAACAATATTCCAAGCCTATTTCATGTGACATTAGGGAATAGCTTCAATGCTATACTCCATGTCATATTTTCAAAGGTAAATATGTGAATTCGGCCCTCCCTATAGCTTACACATGTTATATGCATGTGTAAGAACACCATAACACAATCAAACAAAGTCAAATTATGTTGAGTGTTGTTCAAGGACTCAAAATTCATAATTTGCAAAGACAACAGATCGAGGCATTGTAAGCCATATTATCAGGCTCATTACTTCTTTATATCATTTCATCAAAAAATTTGATCCATGTTAGGGTCAATACCAAACCCATGTATCAAAGTAGTTTAATTCTGTGTAGCATGACTCGGCCAAGACTCGTAGGTAATCGTGAGTCTACCCGATTCAGACCCAAAAATGAGTAACCATTCCATACTTGTGTATAGAATCACCAAATTGGCACATACTCAGAAAGCTTGGGAGATTCACCCAGACTCTGTACTTACTTGGATGAACTCGGCCAATACTCGTCACATACTTGGCCCAGCCAGTGCCCAAACCTGAGAAAGGTTGTTGTTTGATGGGTTTAGGTTGTTTGCTCCTTATGCCTAAAATAGAAGTTCTGAAATATGCCCCTACTTGAGCAAAGATGAACACTGTCTGCTATCCATGCTTCAAAAAATTCCCAGAAGTGTGGTTTGAGGGATGAT
Source organism: Pseudotsuga menziesii (assembly GCA_001517045.1). Classification (NCBI taxonomy): domain Eukaryota; kingdom Viridiplantae; phylum Streptophyta; class Pinopsida; order Pinales; family Pinaceae; genus Pseudotsuga; species Pseudotsuga menziesii. Next base: position 262,423 of record LPNX010381630.1, read on the forward strand.
TTCATGCCCAGACTTGCTTATGTCACCACTATTTTTGTTCTGAAGTTTCTTCATTGTTATTAATCACTCTTCTAGGGCTGCAATATGCCTAGAAATCCTACAAACTGCTATTATGGTGCACAAGAAGTCAGAAAGATGCCCAAAAGTGTTGATAATTAGCTCAGGACTGCCCAAAATTCACATTTTATAGTCTGGACATATTTATCCCCTTGTACACCCATGCAAGTAGGGAGGTAACAAGCCTCTCAATTCGGGCTACATTTGTGTGAGAGGAACGAATGAGACAATTTCAAAGGAAAAATCATTTTTGGAGGATGTTTTGGAGGTGTACAAAGCTATGCTTGGAGATAAAGTTGGCTCTAGCTTGGATTGTTAAAAACCAGCCTCTATTTGATGCCCAGTAATTTAAGAATCCTAAATTTTTGTTACTGAAGTTCATAGAGGACACAGATCCTCTGGTTACCATGTGCCATTTATAATTGGAGTTCATCTGAAGGTGCAGGGAAATTTCATGGCATGCCTAAAATTTCATCATACTTTGCAAGAGATAGATAACGATCATAAAGAAATTATAGTGAATCCTGAAGCTGCTATTAATGCAGGTGATGTTTCATGTTCTTGGATTATTTTGGATATAAATTGAGCATTACATTGCAAAAGATTAATGTGATCCTATATGTTGAGTCTTTCCAAGTCTGTCCCAAGTACTTTCCAAGTCGACGAGTCACATGCCAGTCGAGTCTTTTCCAAGTCCGAGTCATGCAACATTGGTTTAATTATGAATTTCATGAAAACAATTATTTGTTTTCATCTATATAAAAAGCTCCCATACATCACTAATTTTTGTCCCCTTACATAAATCATATATGAAAATGTTAGAGGATAGAGTATTGGAACTAAAGCTTCTCCTAGTCATATCTCTAAAATGTACCTATGTTTGCATTGAATTTCCATCTTCATGAAACTCACATAGCAAAACATTAAATTTCTATGTATTGGGAACAAATTTGTGGTGCATCTTATTGAATACAACTTGAATTTCCTTCATGTGCCCATAAGTGCAAATTACCTAAAGAAGAACATTAAAAGTATATGTGTTCAATTTTCCCACAAACTTCTCCATTTTCTTGAATGCCTCTAAGGCTTCCTCAAACAACCTCCTCCATACATATTTTAATAAAACAATGGTCAGGACCTGTTGGTAGCCCAACAACTCCCCTTGAATTTGGAAAAATAAAGGGACCCTCCATTAGATTTGTGTAAATATTTAGATTTTGGTTTTATTTCATTCTTGTTTGATTGATGAACTCCTTTTTGGATCCTTCAGGCTTTGTGCTTCCTTTTCATTGACTTAGAGATTTTATGGAAGATAATTTGGTAGTCAGGTTTTGACTTTGAATTCTTTACGCGATAATGACTTTATGACATAATCGTTCCAAAGCAGTTAGTGAAAATTTTATTACATCATAAACTTACGGTTTTGTTGAAAATTGATCATTTTGTCATTTGAGTTTTCTTATTTCCTATTGGTTTAACGATACTTGCACATTCTCATTTGAACTTAAACGACCTGATTGTATGCTTTGTCGTGGAAAATTGGATTATTTGGACTTTCGACATTGAACATAATGATTTATCTCCATAATTACCATTTTAATTTTTATTACTAACACAACTTACTATTTTTATTATCGTTTGTGCTTATTATCATGGGAATTGGTTCATCATTGAGAATGTCTAATTAATATTAAACTCCTCCGTTGGGAAATATGTTTACCATAATGTTAGTTTATGTCAAATTTGACAAGAATTTTCTGTCAAGTTAATATAAGAAGAAGATTAACTTTTAGAAACATTAAGATCATTCTCTTTTATATTTTTGAGATCACTTTTAACTCTTAAATTTCCTTTTTGTTTTGATAAAGTTTTTTCCTATATATCATATTTAAAATTGATCAAATCACTTAAGGTAATATACTTTTAAAATGATCTTAATTTACCTTTTAAAGTGAATGATCTTACTTTGAAAGTTACATTGTTCTCTTGAAAGTCGTATATTCAGGATTATTTTAAACAAGTTGAATAAGCAACGAAGTCGCTTAGTACCTACCGCTTAAGAAAAGTTTGGAAAAAGTAACAATAAGCTAAGCTAGCTTAGTTTTTTTTTTCTAATCTGTGGATTCGTTAAATCGTTGTGAAATTCGTTGGCCTGTGACACTTTGTGATAGACTTGCAATGTAACTAGACCTCCAGATAGCCAAGCATATTGCTGGATGCACTTGGTGATTATTGGATGTGCTGTGTCGAGTCCCGATGGTGACACCTCACGATGTTGTGGGCTGGAACATGTATGTTTCGATCAGAAAACTACTTTAAGGTCGGATTAACGTTGATAAATTTTTCTAGACGATAGGCAGAAGATATGAATCAAACACCCAATGCAATGAAAATGGAATGTGTCATCCGTGGATCATATGTACGGATCGGTCTTTGGGTTATAGTTCCCGAAGCCCTGTCCCACCACGTAAAAGTTGTATCCATGAAGATGCATTGGATGGTTCTCTGCCAAGAAGATGTTTGTTGCCTGGTAAACCAGTTGCATTGTAGAATTGTATTTCAGCACCTTCACTTTTGTTGCTTCTACAGGAGCCCAAAGACTTTTGGGTATGTTGTCCCCAGTGTAGTTGAATTTAACTGGAGGCCTTGATG
>LPNX010381630.1:277358-288274 GCA_001517045.1 Pseudotsuga menziesii
TATAAAGAACGTTCTTCAACAAGAAATAAGGAAATCCAGGCATCTTCAGTCGAATGGTTCCCATTCCCTTTGGTTTAATACTTGACTTATCTGCAAAGTAAACTATGCCATCTATTGTTTCATTAAGTTCTTCAACACAATCTTTTCTAAATGTCATGTGTGATGTTGCACCAGTATCAAGCAGCCAACAATCTTTGTAAGATGAAAGTGAAGTCATTTCATTAATTCCAAGATTACAATGTGCAACAATACAATGAGCAGAATCAGAAGTTTTACTAGCATCTTGATTTTTACTGTCATCTTTCTTCTGGTTATGCTTGTCTTTGATGGAGTCCCACGAAGCCCAACATTGATCTGATGTGTGCCCAATCTTTCCACAACGCTTGCACTGCAAATATGATCTTTTATGAAGTTGTTTCTGCCCCCTCTGCCTCTGAAGTTTCTTCTTCCTCTGCCTCTCTTTTTGCTAGAGAGAGTGACACCAACTACAGATGCTATAGATTGCATCTTTTACAATTTTTAGTGTAATTTAGAATAATGAACTTAATATGAGAAAGAGAATGACCTTGCAGGTCTACAGTCTCTGCCAAGGTGATTTACAATGTCAACTTCAGGTTTTAAAGTCATACAATGACAGTGATACCAATTCGCAGCCTTCAGGGTCTTTCTGCAATTGGTAATGGTGTGAAACACAAGGATTTTGCTCTACATGGATCACAAGAGATGGCACTCTTTTCACACAACACTTCCACTAGTGCACTAATCAGCATACATTATTCTTCATTATTCAACATAATATCAGTCAGCATATCAATCACAATATATCAGTCAACATGATATTCAGCATAAAAGATATATATCAGTCACTCTCCATGCAGCTTCAAATCTCAATCTTAATTTGCAGGATGAAGCTCGACTTGAGTGGCCTCGAGTCTGCAATTCCCCATCGCTCCATTATTTGTTGATATTGCTGCGTACGTTGGAGACTGCTCTCTACTGCGTACGTTGGAGACTGCTCTCTTCTTAATCTGATATCCTGGTATAGCGATTCATACAATGAAACAAATTTCTTGAATTTGAAACCGCCATCCTCGCTGGTAGACAGCGCGCCAACGATTGTTTCCACATCTTTATCCGACATCTCTATTCCGAGTTTGTTTAAGAATCCATGGATCTCCTCGAATGTGAGCTTCTCGTCCCTATTTGCATCGAATGTATCATAAATTCTTCGGCGAGCCACAGTTTTAATGGGTGAGTCGTCTGATTTACTACCAGTATCGGAATTATCATTTGCATGTGATTCACAGCACAGGTAAGCTAAAGGACTATTGCCTTCACTATATTTACAGCGTTTTCTAGAGTATTGAGACATGAATATGATCGGCAGGTTTGCAAACATATATGTTGTTGTGTGAAAGAGTTGCTGTGTGAAAGAGTTTCTTTGTGAAATAATTTTGGCATCATTCCTTTGCGTGGAGATCTGGTGATGAGAGAACATCCTAATGAGAATCGACTTCTTGTGGGAAGAAGCCGTTATCCAAAACGATTCGAGAGGGATGGAGACATTGGAGGTGCAGCAGTGGCATCAAGAGGCTTTTATCAAAGTTTGAGGCCCACTACTCAAGGTTTGGTGTTGAATGTGGAGCTGCCTGCGTGGAGAGATTGCTGCCGGCGTGAAGACTCTTGCTTCGTTAAAGACTCTTGACTTCTCTTGTTGAAGGCTAAATATTGGTATGACTGAAGATTGATATGACTGAGCCAGAACCTGCGTGGAGACCTACCTGAAGATTGCGTGGACTTTGTGTATTGAAGACTGGTGACAGCTGTGAGATAGCTGGGTTGGAGATAGTGTGGACTGCTGCGTGACTCCTCCATCTGAAGACTGAACCAGAGCCTGCGTGAAGAGACTGCGTGTAGGTAATAAGCTGCATAATTTTTTATGTATTGCCTGTGACCATTGGAAGTGCACAAAAACCCTAATTTGTGCCCTAATTCCTCTCGTGATTGATATCATTGAGTTTTGGAGCTGAGTATATATTGAAAGTTGTTGTCCCTTTTGCTGGTTTCACCATTTGCATTGCTGCCTTTTGGAAGCCATCATAATCTGCATCGTTCGGAATCTTGAATGATGGGCTTGGAGAGAAGACATTAGACAGCTGATGGACAGTTGCAGACTCAAGGCCACTCAAGTCGAGCTTCATCCTACAAATTAAGATTGAGATTTGAAGATGCGTGGAGAGTGACTGATATATATCTTTTATGCTGAATAATAATGTATGTTGTATATCATGCTGACTGATATATTGCGATTGATATGCTGACTGATATTATGCTGAATATTGAAGAATAATGTATGTTGATTAGTGCACTAGTGGAAGTGTTGTGTGAAAAGAGTGCCATCTCTTGTGATCCATGTAGAGCAAAATCCTTGTGTTTCACACCATTACCAATTGCATAAAGACCCTGAAGGTTGCGAATTGGTATCACTGTCATTGTATGACTTTAAAACCTGAAGTTGACATTGTAAATCACCTTGGCAGAGACTGTAGACCTGCAAGGTCATTCTCTTTCTCATATTAAGTTCATTATTGTAAATTACACTAACAATTGTAAAAGATGCAATCTATAGCATCTGTAGTTGGTGTCACTCTCTCTGGCAAAAAGAGAGGCAGAGGAAGAAGAAACTTCAGAGGCAGAGGGGGCAGAAACAACTTCATCAAAAGATCATATTTGCAGTGCAAGCATTGTGGAAAGACTGGGCACACATCAGATCAGTGTTGGGCTTCGTGGGACTCCATCAAAGACAAGCATAACCAGAAGAAAGATGACAGTAAAAATCAAGATGCTAGTAAAACTTCTGATTCTGCTCATTGTATTGTTGCACATTGTAATCTTGGAATTAATGAAATGACTTCAATTTCATTAAGGCTTGAGTCTTCATCAAGGCTTCACGCAATTGAAGAGACCAGTCTTCAAAGCGGTCGCAACTCTCACAATTACAATTACTCCATTTTCAACACGACTTCAATCTCATCAATACGACTCTGATCGAGTGAGAAAGGAAATGACGCCAATGTTGCGTGGGAAATCAAGACAAGACTATAAACATGCATATGAATCCATCACGATGAGAGTGTTTGGATCGAATGTTCAACCAATGAATACTTTTGATCGACGTGTTGATAGATATCTGGTGAAATTTGTTCAAAATATTGCAGATCACATTATTTTCATGTTGGATCAATATACAATGATCAACAGTCGACCATTTTGAATGCTTCAACCGACAACTACTCAGTCAACAACTATTTGGGATTCATGAGCAACAACTGCCTTGAATCCGAAAGCACACAAGCATTATTTAATCTTTTCCTTGCAGGATTCTCTACCTCTCACTTTTCTTACAGGTTCGAGCTACCCTCCCTCACTGCTGAGGTTTGCGCAGAGACAATTGAACAAGTATTAGATAGAAGATGGAACACCGTTGAAAAATTAGGGTTAGGTATACATCAAACGTAGGAGCAGTAAAATTGAGGGCACGCAGGCTGGCAGGAGAAACGCATGCGACTGGAAGACTGACGGAGCAGGCAGTCTGGAAATGAACTGGCAAGCAGAATGCCAGGACTGAAATGCAAAAGGGAGGAGTTATGGAAGGAACCCGCTCTGATACCACTTGTTAGGTATAACTCCCGATTCTATCCATTACATAGCTAAAAGCATTTATTTATACATTTCATAGGACGGTTGTGTTTCACCTTCCGCCCAGCCTTTTCGGCTTCCTAACTATTTAGTTTTATTTATTTATTTACAATAATCCCTAACGGATTATATTCTAACAAAAATATTACATATTTTTCATTTTGTAGATCCTCTAAACAAGATTACTTCTTTCGATATTGGCCAACTCTAATTCATTCACCTATTACATCATTTCATGATCCTACTTTGTATTTGAAACCAATTCTTCCAATTGTTAATGTGAATAATGCTAGTTATTTGATTCCTTAAATTGATTCGCCTAGGATATGTTTGCCACTTTGCATTCTAAGTTTTATGACAGGATTGTGGAGTGGCTCGAAAAGTCTTATCCCAAAAGGTTTCCAAAAACAGGTAAATTTGTCTTATCATTATATGTAAATAGAGTTTCAAATGGTAAGGATGATATATTTCTTTTTAGTTTTCTTGTATTATCATATCATTTATGGTTACTGTTAGGAAAACATGTGATTCTTACAGGATTAGAAATGCTTCGATGGCTTCATTGGCTATTTCATTTTACTTGATTTTCATTACAATTGATTTTTTTGTACATAGTTAGGTTTAGGTTTAGATTAGTTTTCTTCATTTTTACTTTTCTTGTTTTGAATAAATGCAGTTATGAAGATGATGTCAATCTCAAGAGGTGACACTTATCAATGCATTCAGGGATGTTTTCTTTACCTTTGACTCTCGCTTATATTTATATTTATTTAAAATTTTCTTATTAATTCATATATCTTTTACTTTTTTGACTTAATTGGGAATTTTTTTTATATATTCTTATGATCATAAGCAAGAACTTTTAAGAAAACGAAGAATGTTATTGCACATCAATACCAAAATATTTTGACTTGTAACTGCATATGTAATTAAAATTTAGTTTAAATTTCTTTGTTTTGGTTTGTTTTCTTTTGCATAAGAGGGCCTAACTTATTAAACATCTTTCTTATTTTAACAAATCCTCATGTCACAAATTATAATTTAAAGAAAAAGAGAGAGACATATTTTTCATCTTGTAGAAACTAATTCTCTCTTTTCATTTCATTTGTGATATAACTATTTCATTTTCTCCGTGTAAGATGTTAATTTATTCAGGCTAAGTTTCATTTTTTTTCATTTGCATATACCATTTTTAGATTTCTTACTTTTATAGGTTTTATTTTTCAAGTTTGCTATGATTTGCGTTTTCAGTTTGCTTGAAGTTTGAAAGGGGGTTATTGTAAATCAATAAACTTTGTGGCTTAATTGTAGTTTTTCATTCATCTTGATTAGTTGTAGTGAAATTTAGTCTTTCAAGATTCACTTAAACTTATCAATTTTTTTCAAATTTGATAAGGACCTATAACCGATAATGTTTGTGTTTATAATCAGGATTAACCTTCAGCCATCTATTTCTTTATAGTTGGGATAGCTGATGGATTTCCTTTTCAAAACTTTGTACTTGGAAACATATTTATTAGTCTGCGTTATCAATCATCCTTAAAAGTTCATTTATTATTTGAGAGGTTTCTAGGTCTCCTCCATGAATAAGTCTTTGTAATAACTTGGATTTTGATTGGAGAATAGAAGGTCTCATCACGAGCCGACCTACTCATGATCATTCGTTTTATTAGAAGTAACATCATTTATGATCACCAAGGTGATGGCTCTTGATCATAAGATCAAGGGACAGGAGGTCTGATCACGATCCGGCTTGATTATTTATGGTAAAACTCGTGAATGATGCTGTTAATTCTGGTTACTAGGCCTAGACAGTATTCTTCAGTTAAATTCTAATGGAAAATCAATAAATATTTCTTATAATTGGAGGCTTTTCAAGGAAGTAAATAGACGCGTCTTTATACCGATGATGTAGATTACCTTTATACTGAGTACCTTGTTTGGATAGGGTAATTTTCAGTTTGTCTATGACTAAATCATTATCAATGGAAATGAGGGTAGTTCTGAAAATTTTTGCAAATGTGAATTGAGTACTGGTTCTTATTAGATTAAGGATATCTGACTTGTCTTAAGCAAATTTTAAGATTATATTTTATACATCTTTTTGAGATAACATGAGTAGAGATAACTGGTTCACCCAGGTAGGTCGCCATTTGTTGGCATCCCAACAACTTTCCTTGAATTTGGAAAAATAAAGGGACCCTCCATTAGATTTGTGTAAATATTTAGATTTTGGTTTTCTTTCATTCTTCTTTGATTGGTGAACTCTTTTTTGGATCCTTGAGGCTTTGTGCTTCCTTTTCATTGACTTAGATATTTTATGGAAAATAATTTGGTACGCAGGTTTTGACTTTGGATTCTTTACGCAATAATGAATTTATGACATAATCGTACCAAAGTAGTTAGTGAAAATTTTATTACATCGTAAACTTACGGTTTTGTCGACAATTAATCATTTTGTCATTTGAGTTTTCTTATTTCCTATTGGTTGAACGATACTTGCACATTCTCATTTGAAATTAAATGACCTGATTGTATGCTTTGTCATGCAAAATTGGATTATTTGGACTTTTGAAATTGAACATAATGATTTATCTCCATAATTACCATTTTAATTTGTATTACTAGCACAACTTACTTTTTATTATTATTGTTTGTGATTATTATCATGGGAATTGGTTCATCATTGAGAATGTCAAATTAATATTAAACTCCTGAGTTGGGACATATGTTTACCATAATGTTAGTTTATGTCAAATTTGACAAGAATTTTTTATTAAGTTAATATAAGAAGAAGATTAACTTTTAGAAACATTAAGATCATTCTCTTTTATATTTTTGGGATCAGTTTTAACTCTTAAATTTCCTTTTTGTTTTGATAAAGTTTTTTTATATATCATATTTAAAATTTATCAAATCACTTAAGGTAATATACTTTTAAAATGATCTTAATTTACCTTTTAAAGTGTAAATGATCTTACTTTGAAAGTTACTTTGTTCTCTTGAAAGTCGTATATTCATGATTATTTTAAATAGAAATAACTTCTAGTTTTCTTTTAGTCATGGTAAATATTGTGTCTAACATGGAGACCATATAAGTCAAATGAAAACTTAAAAGAACGTGACATGATACAATGGTTAATCATTGTTTTGAGAAAGATACATTTTGAACATTCGTTATATTGTCATACTTACTTTATTAACATTATGAAATCACGTTAACTTAACATATGGAAAAGGAAGTCAAGCTATGTTATTAATTAATTGTTTGTTGCGAATACTCTCCATGAGAAATCCGTTGAATTTGAAATGTCAGCTAGAATTTTTATGTTATCAAAATAGCTATGTGTTTGGAAGTCCAAGACAAGCATATATGTATTAAAGGAAATTGATCATTTTGTCATTTAAGTTTTCAAGTTGACCATAATTTCATCCACACTAGGTGTAGCCATGGGCATGGTTGAACTCTGTGATGGCAATTAGCGCAAAAGGAAATATAAGTTGGTGTGGCTTTCAATATATTTCAAGGAAATTTCTACACGTACATGCAAAGGAAAGACATGTTTCCATTGAAGGGAACATGTTGAGATTTCACTCAAAGGGATAATTGAATATACGTGTTACTGCTCCTTGATATTATTGGGGATAATTCATGCAAATTTCATTTAGAAGATAGGAATCAGGCTTGGAATTATTTTGAAATATCTGCTGCTTTTTTCCAGAGCGGAAGGCATGTGTTTCCAGATGTTAAAATAAATGTCATTATAACAGTTTATCAAATTGGCCGCTTTGCAAAGATGCATCATGTAATCAAAAGAGTCAGTTACATATACCTGTGAAACGCTGCATATTTTGTTTAACGTTTGATGCGAGCTCATGTGGTTTGAAGATTTGATGTTGATTGCTCAGAATGAAGATAAAAAATGACTCAAATTTGATGTAAATTGTTGCATGGAACAGGTATCCAAAGAAGGAAGAACGAAAAGTAAGGTTCTTAAACTTGAGGACATCTCGCATAATCTCCCGGAGACTAGTTTCCAGCTAGGTGAATAAGATCTAAATCTGAACCAAAATATTGGATCAATTAAACAATCAGCAGAGGAGAAGGCGATAAGGTTTTCCAAGATGTGAAATGATAATCCATTCAGTGAACTGGAACGGGAATAATGGAAGACGTTTTGCTCCAATCGCGCAGCTATGGAAGGAGGCAAATTTAGGTCTCCTTTTGCCACCAAACCATAAAGAATCTCGTGATTCTATTCAAATCCCACTTCCCAAATGGGGTAGTTTACCTCTAATCGCCGACCGTTTCAAGAAATTGCGAGGGAGTTGGGAAAGTTTTGCGCCTGTTTAGGCCGTATCATTCCAGAAAATTTATACTGTGTCGAGCTATAAGAATAAGGGGTTGAAAAAGAAAGGTTTCACCATTGGTTTATGGAAAGGGGATTTCTTTTCAATAATGGACATAGACTTGTAGATAACGATGTATTAAGAGCACATGAGGATATCATGCTTTCATTTGGATGCTGTTTCATCTGGCACCAACCATACCTTATATTATAGAGATATTTTTTACGAGGGAGTTGGAATGAATAATGAATTTTCAACACGTAACATGGAGGGCATTTTCTACAAATTGATTTCAGCCATTTGAAAGGACCTTCTTCCTGCTAATAAAGAGCCCACACCAAACTCTGAGCATATCTGAGATCGCGGGAAGAAATGAATATAACAAAACTTTACATTTTCGTCATTTTTCAGGTGATGATTTTCAGCAGCAAACTGGGAGAAAACGAGGGATAAATAACAAATTCTGAGACGTGGGTTTTTTTTTGTAGAATGGACTCATTTAGCTAAATAGAGAGCAATTTCTTTAAAACAATTAAGCATCTAGGAGATATATGAGGTGGTTTGAAAACGTTTCTTCTAGGTGCGGCCAGCTAAGAAATTCAGTTGAGTTTTTGTTGATGATCCATTCTATTTAAACCATAGCAATTTCTTACAAGAATGGGTCTCAGCAGAAGGGAGGAAACTTTGCTTTTCTTTATTCTGTTTTTCTATTGTAATGTTTCTGTTTGAAAAAGGAAAATGAGACGTTCCCATAGGGGGAAGTTCTGTAAAGTTTGGAGGAATTGTTTTCCTAAATTTTGTAAAACTTCCTTCTGTCTGGTTCGAGGTTTGATGTAATAGAATAATAGGAGTGGCAATGTTATCAGGATCATTGTTTGTAACAGAGCTCTGCTACAATTTTTACTCTTGTTTATTTCTATTGTATATATATTTTATTGGGTACATATATACTTTGCAATTATGTGCTAAAATCCTTTTGTATACTTCCGTCTTATGTTATTTTCAGATATATTTAGATGATTACATAGTTGCTTTAATGATCTGACTTTGTTTGTCATTTTGTAGATTGTGTTATCAAATTTATGTTGTTTTAAATTTGAATGATTAACTTTGTATTGTCATTTTAATTTTAACAACATTTATTTTAAATTCAGATTTTCTTGCAGGATATATTAGGTATAGAGTTAGTTCTTTAAATTAGGTTTAGTTTATTTCATAGTGAAAGATACAGTTTAGTTGCTGTTAAAACTTGTGTGTTTTAATAGTTGTTAAATCTGTATGTTTTCCAACTATTGAAGTCTTCATCTTAGATTAGTCATGTTACTTAGATTACATCTTTGAGATATTTATTTTATTTTAATAATTTCTATCACTAAATTGTGAGACTCTCTTTTGAGAGCAAACTCATAAGGTAGCGGGGCCTTTGTTCCCACGAGATTTAGTCATCCCAAACACACCGAGGGCTGCTTTAAGTGCTTTGTGTGGACTATTACTCATTTTTGTCCATATGACAATAAATCCGGCCAATAGGGCCTTAAGGGAAATTCCAACGCTTCATTAGATACCGCATTTTGGCTAAGATTTGTAGCAATTTTTCATAGGCCTGGGAAGTGTGTCGATCATTAGTCTAATAGCTGTTAAATCTGTATGTTTTCCAACTATTGAAGTCTTCATATTAGATTAGTCATGTTACTTAGATTACATCTTTGAGATATTTATTTCATTTTAATAATTTCTATCATTAAATTGTGAGACTATCTTTTGAGAGCAAACTCATAAGGCAGCAGGGCCTTTGTTCCCATGAGATTTAGTCATCCCAAACACACCAAGGGTTGTTTTAAGCACTTTGTGTGGACTATTTCTCCTTGTTGGCCATAGGACAATAAATCCGTCCAACAAATGGCGCTAGAAGGAGGGCCATGAGGTAAAACAGGTGGTTTTATTTTTAATTATTTTTAATAACCATTTATCCTCTTGCTCTTTGATTTTTCACCTTTTAGATTTTTTATTCTTCTTCGTCATAGACATGTGTTTAAGGGCTGGTTAGACGACAAGCTAACCATTTGAAGAGTGAATTAATATTGATTTTTTATCATTCATGTCTCATGCTCAAATTCATGTTTGGGAATCAGTTTTTTGTCTTACATTAATTGATATTCCCAATGAGACAGTTAACCTCTTGTCAAAACTTGAATTTGATGGTGAAGGTAATATATCTGCAAGGAAACAACTTAAGAAGTTTTTGTCTAAATGTAATAAACATAATATTATTGATCTTAGTGCTACTTGCAGGTTATTTGCTCTTACTCTCAAAGGACGAATCAAATGCTGGTTGGAAAACATTTCCACCTAATTTCTTTTTTACATGGTTTCAATTTGCACATGAATTTTTAAATACTTTTAAGGACTATGATTCTAATAAACTATGTAGTGAATTGCAGGCTCTTCGAAGGAAGAAAGGTGATTCTTCAAAAAAAATTCAGTAAGGCTTTCTCATATCCTTTGCAAATTTCATATTACTGATTTACCTTAAAAATCTGATCTTTTAAATATTGTTTTCAACTCTCAAGTTCCTCTTATTCAACAAAATCAAGACGTTTGTCAAAAGGATGTTTCAACAAATCATTTACCAACCCTTATAGAAAATTCTTCCTCTATCATCGATTCAAATACTTCCATAAGTTCTACCCAAACCCAAGGTGACAAGATCGAAGTAGAAGAGGTACCAACTCCTTTCGATCATTATTCTCTTCTTAAAGGAGAAAATCATACTTCCTTTACCCAAAATCTTGAACCTATATTAAATGGGGAAGAACTTATTTACGATGAATTTATTTGTACAAATAAGGAAGTGGATTATCTTGATG
>LPNX010381630.1:291296-302021 GCA_001517045.1 Pseudotsuga menziesii
TTTTTGTTACAAAAATAGATCAAGATGAATTAATTATAAATCAAACTATATGTTCACCATTTTCTGATTTTTGTACTATTTTTTCTTCTGACTCAAATATCAATGAACACAAATATATTAATAATAATTTTATGTGTTCTTATACTTTAATAGAACATATGGGAGAAGATGACATGAATTTTTGTCAGTCAATTAAATGTTCTTCACGAAAAGAGATTAATCTTTTTCAAGCAAAGATTGATAAAAGTTTCAATTTACATGAAGGATTATCAATTAATCTTGATCTCGAATCAATTTCATGTGGAATGCTTAAAGGTACATCACTACATTATATTGAAAATAATCACGTAATAAAAGAGATTTTTTTTGGAAATATTAATGATCTTTCTAAATTTAGATACTCTTTTAATTTCCTCACTTCTAATTCTTACTTTTCTATTTATCCTGATTTTTTTTTCTGATTTTGATATGCATAAGATTCCATTTGAATTATCTAACTATGTTACTTCAAAATCATATTTTTATGAGATATCTAACATTAATGATTCATTTATTAAGCACGAGTTTGAGGGATTGGGACATATTTCATTATTAAATCATCATTCGATACAATATTTTAAAGAGAAAGAAGTTCTATTGCAAGATGGTTATACTCAACCAATTTCTGATGAGATTAACACACCAATTCTTGTTGAAACTCAAAATGCTTGTTCTCATCAGAATCATATATATGAAAGATCTAATTTAATTGGCGATAGTAAAATCTTTGTCGAAGAGTTTCTTATCACTCGTGATCACCAAAAGATTACATCTTTTTCATTCGATTCATCTTTAGTTGTAGATCCTCTAAACAAGATTACTTCTTTCGATATTGGCCAACTACTGATTCATTCACCTATTACATCATTTCAGGATCCTACTTTGTATTTGAAACCGATTCTTCCAATTGTCAATGTGACTAATGCTATTTATTTGATTCCTCAAATTGATTCGCCTAAGATATGTTTGCCACCTATGGATTTGGTGTTGTTAGATTATAGTTTGCATTCTAAGTTTTATGACAGGATTGCGGAGTGGCTCAAAAATTCTTATCTCAAAAGGTTTCCAAAAACTAGTAACTTTGTCTTATCATTATATGTAAATAGAGTTTCAAATAGTAAGGATGATATATTTCTTTTTAGTTTTCTCTTATTATCATATCATTTCTGGTTACTGTTAGGAAAACACGTCATTCTTACAGGATTAGAAATGCTTCGATGGATTCATTGGCTATTTCATTTTACTTGATTTTCATTACAATTGATTTCTTTTGTACATAGTTAGGTTTAGGTTTAGATTAGTTTTCTTCATTTTTACTTTTCTTGTTTTGAATAAACGCAGTTATGAAGATGATGACAATCTCAAGAGGTGACACTTATCAATGCATTTAGGGATGTTTTCTTTACCTTTGACTCTCTTGCTTATAATTATATTTATTTAAAATTTTCTGTTAAGTCATATATCTTTTACTTTTTCAACTTAATTGGGAAATTTTTTTATACATTCTTATGATCATAAACAATAAATTTTAAGAAAAAGAAGAATGTTATTGCACATCATTACCAAAATATTTTGACTTGTAACTGCATATGTAATTAAAATTTAGTTTAAATTTCTTTGTTTTGGTTTGTTTTCTTTTGCATAGGAGGGCCTAACTTATTAAACATCTTTCTTATTTTAACAAATCCTTATGTCAGAAATTATAATTTAAAGAAAAACAGAGAGACATATTTTTCATCTTGTAGAAACTAATTCTCTCTTTTCATTTCACTTGTGATATAACTATTTCATTTTCTCCATGTAAGATGTTAATTTATTCAGGCTAAGTTTCATTTTTTTTTTCATTTTGCATATACCATTTTTAGATTTATTGCTTTTATAGGTTTTATTTTTCAAGTTTGCTATGTTTGCTTTTTCAGTTTGCTTGAAGTTTGAAAGGGGGTTATTGTAAATCAATAAACTTTGTGGCTTAATTGCAGTTTTTCATTCATCTTGATTAGTTGTAGTGAAATTTAGTCTTTCAAGATTCGCTTAAACTGATCAGTTTTTCTCAAATTTGATAACGACCTATAACTGATAATGTTTGTGTTTATAATCAGGATTAACCTTCAGCCATCTGTTTCTTTATAGTTGGAATAGCAAATGGATTTCCTTTTCAAAACTTTGTACTTATAAAACTCTTTATTAGTCTGTGTTATTAGTTATCCTTAAAAGTTTATTTGTTATTCGAGAAGTTTCTAGGTCTCCTCCATGAATAAGTCTTTGTAATAAGTTGGATTTTGATTGGAGAATATGAGGTCTCATCATGAGCTGACCTACTCATGATCATCAGTTTTATTAGAGGTAACATCATTTATGACCACCAGGGTGATGGCTCTTGATTGTAAGATCAAGGGATAGAAGGTCTCATCATGAGCTGGCTTGTTTATTTTTGGTAAAACTTATGAATGATGCTGTTAATTTTGGTTACTAGGCCTGGACGGTATTCTTCAGTTAAATTCTAATAGACAATCAATAAATAATTCTTATAATTGGAGTGGATTTTGGAGGCTTTTCAAGGAAGTAAATAGATGCATCTTTATACTGATGACGTAGATTACCTTTATACTGAGTATTTTGTTTGGATAGGGTAATTTGTAGTTTTTCTATGACTAAATCATTATCAATGGAAATGAGGGTAGTTCTAAAAATCTTTACAAATGTGAATTGAGTACTGGTTCTTATTAGATTAAGGATTTCTGACTTGTCTTAAGCAAATTTTAAGATTATATTTTCTACATCTTTTTGAGATAACATGAGAAGAGATAACTGGTTCGCCCAGGTATGTCGCCATTTGTTGGCAGCCGAAAAACTCCCCTTGAATTTGGAAAAATAAAGGGACCCTCCATTAGATTTGTGTAAATATCTAGATTTTGGTTTTCTTTCATTCTTATTTGATTGGTGAACTCCTTTTTGGATCCTTGAGGCTTTGCGCTTCCTTTTCATTGACTTAGAGATTTTATGGAAGATAATTTGGTAGTCAGGTTTTGACTTTGAATTCTTTACGAGATAATGACTTTATGACATAATTGTACCAAAGCAGTTAGTGAAAATTTTATTACATCATAAACTTACGGTTTTGTCGACAATTGATCATTTTGTCATTTGAGTTTTCTTATTTCCTATTGGTTGAACGATACTTGCACATTCTCATTTGAACTTAAACGACCTGATTGTAGGCTTTGTTGTGGAAAATTGGATTATTTGGACTTTCAACATTGAACATAATGATTTATCTCCATAATTACCATTTTAATTTTTTTTACTAGCACAACTGACTAATTTTATTATCGTTTGTGCTTATTATCATTGGAATTGGTTCATCATTGAGAATGTCGAATTAATATTAAACTCCTCAGTTGGGACATATGTTTACCATAATGTTAGTTTACGTCAAATTTGACTATAATTTTCTATTAAGTTAACATAAAAAGAAGATTAACTTTTAGAAACATTAAGATCATTCTCTTTTATATTTTTGTGATCACCTTTAACTCTTAAATTTCCTTTTTGTTTTGATAAAGTTTTTTTTATATATCATATTTAAAATTTATCAAATCACTTATGGTAATATACTTTTAAAATGATCTTAATTTACCTTTTAAAGTGCAAATGATCTTACTTTGAAAGTTACTTTGTTCTCTTGAAAGTCGTATATTCATGATTATTTTAAATAGAAATAACTTCTAGTTTTCTTTTAGTCATGGTAAATATTGTGTCTAACATGGAGACGATATAAGTCAAATGAAAACATAAAAGAACGTGACATGATATAATGGTTAATCATTATTTTGAGAAAGATGTTTTTTTAACATTCGTTATATTCTCATGCTTACTTTATTAACATTATGAAATCACGTTAACTTAACATATGGAAAGGGAAGTCAAGTGATATTATTAATTAACTGTTTGTTGCGAATACTCTCCATGAGAATTCCGTTGAATTTGGAATGTGAGCTAGAATTTTTATGCTATCAAAACAGCTATGTGTTTGCAAGTCCAAGACGAGCATATATGTATTAAAGGAAATTGATCATTTTGTCTTTTAAATTTTCAAGTTGACCATAATTTCATTCACACAAGGTGCAGCCCCGGGTATTGTTGAACTTTGTGATGTCAGTTAGCACAAAAAGAAATATAAGTTCGTGTGGCTTTTGATATATTTCAAGGAAATTTCTACACATACATGCAAAAGAAATATACGTTTCCATTGAAGGGAGCATGTTGAGATTTCACTCAAAGGGATAATTGAATACATGTTACTGCTCCTCTATATTATTGGGGATAATTCATGCAAATATCGTTTAGAAGATAGGAATCACGCTTGGAATTATTTTGAAATATCCACTGCTTCTTTCCAGAGAAGAAGGCATGTGTTTCCAGATGTTAAAATAAATCTCATTACCACAGTTTATCAAATTGGCCACGTTGCAAAGATGCATCATGTAATCAAAAGAGTCAGTTACATATACCTGTGAAACGCTGCATATTTTGTTGAAAGTTTGATGTGAGTTCGTGTGGTTTGAAGAAGGAAAATGACTCAAATTTGATGTAAATTTGATGTAAAATGACTCAAATTTGATGTAAATTTGATGTAAATTGTTGCATGGAACAAGTTTTCATAAAAGGCAGAACGAAAAGTAAGGTTCTTAAACTTGAGGACATCTTGCATAATCTCTCGGAGACTGGTTTCCAGCTAGGTGAATAAAATCTAAATATGAACCAAAATCTTGGATCGATTAAACAATCAGCAGAGGAGAAGGTGATAAAGTTTTCCAAGACGTGAAATGATAATCCATTCAGCGAACCAGAACGGGAATAATGGAAGATGTTTTGCTCCAATCGCGCAGCTGTGGAAGGAGGAAAATTTAGGTCTCCCTTTGCCACCAAACCATGAAGAAACTTGTGATTCTATTCAAAACCCACTTCCCAAATGGGGTATTTTACCTCTAACTATGGGCCGTTTCCATAAATTCAGAAGGAGTTGGGAAATTTTTGGGCCTATTTAGGCCGTATCATTCCATAAAATTTATACTGCGTCCAGCTGTAAGAATAAGGGGTTGAAAAAGAAAAGTTTCACCATTGGTTTACATAAAGGAGATTTATTTTCAATAATGGACACAGACTTGTAGATAACTATGTATTAAGAGCATGTGAGGATATCATGCTTGCGTTTGGATGTTGTTTCATCTGGCACCAACCATACTTTATATTATAGAGATATTTTTTACGAGGGAGTTGGAATGAATAATGAATTTTCAACACATAAGATGGAGGGCGCTTTCTCCAAATTGATTTCAGCAATTTGAAAGGACCTAATTGATGCCAATAAAGAGGCCACACCAAAATCTGAGTATATATGAGATCGCGGGAAGAAATAAATATAATAGAACTTTACATTTTCATCATTTTTCAGGTGATGATTTTCGGCAGCAAACTAGGAGAAAACGAGGGATAAATAACAAATTCCGAGATGTGGGTTTTTTGCAGAATGGACTCATTTACCTAAGTTGCGAGCAATTTCTTCAAAATAGTTAAGCATTTGGGAGATATATGAGGTGCTTTGAACACGTTTCTTTTAGGTGTGGCCAGCTAAGAAATTCAATTGAGTTTTTGTTAATGATCCATTATATTTAAACCATAGAAATTTCTTACAAGAATGGGGGGTCGTGTCAGAAGGGAGGAAACTCTGCTTTTCTTTATTCTATTTTTCTATTGTAATGTTTCTATTTGCAAAAGGAAAATGAGACGTTGCCATAGGGGGAAGTTCTATAAAGTTTGGAGGAATTGTTTTCCTGAATTTTGTAAAACTTCCTTCTGTCTAGTTCAAGGTTTGATGTAATAGAAGAATAGGAGTGGGAATGTTATCAGGATCATTGTTTTGTAACAGAGCTCTGCTACAATTTTTACTCTTGTTTATTTCTATTATATATATATATATATTATTTGGTACATATATACTTTGCAATTATGTGTTAAAATCCTTTTGTATACTTTCGGCTTATGTTTTTTTTAGATATATTTAGATGATTACATAGTTGCTTTAATGATCTGACTTTGTTTATCATTTTGCAGATTGTGTTATTTATGTTGTTTTAAATTTAAATAATTAACTTTATATTGTCATTTTGATTTTAACAACATTTATTTTAAATTCAGATTTGAAAATAGCATTCATATTTCACCATGCTCCTGCTTGTAGGATAGATTAGGTATAGAGCTAGTTCTTTAAATTAAGTTTAGTTTATTTCATAGTGAAAGATACAGTTTAGTTGCTGTTAAAACCTGTGCGTTTTAATAGCTATTAAATATGTATGTTTTCCAACTATTGAAGTCTGTTAAATTTTCATATGCTAAGCTAGATCATTAGTATTTCATTTTGATTTCATAAAAAAAGCATATAAACAGGATCACTGAAAGATAGACAAGCACAACCATACAAAAGGAGAACACAAATATTTATCCTGGGAAAACCCTAAAGGGAAAAACCTAGCAAAAGCTTCCTCAATATAGATGCCCCAAAAGATAAAAGATAAAACCAACAAGGAAATCAAAGCCTGATCCTCCTCCTTCTCCAGCTACTTCTCTTCTCCACTAATGCGCTACACAAGTGAGAGTGTGTGTGTCTCAAATGAGGAGCACCACACCTCTATTTATATTCATCCATTCACTTGAATTAACTCATCGACATGTAGGCTCGAGTTAATCATGTAGGCTCGAGTTACACATGTAGACTCAAGTAACCACACTGGGGTGCTAATGACCCACCTTTACAAATAGAGGGGACAACCTCATGACTCTTATTAGTTCTTCCGATTAGAAGCATCGGGGTACAAGATAATACAAGTGGTTCTCCCGGTAGGACCATCGGGGACCACAAAAGATACACATAGAATATTCTTTGAAGTTACAATATTTCAACACTCCCCCTTAACGAGAAGGGTATTCTACAACAACATAAACAACAAAATAGTAGGAGAGGACATCATCAACATCATCAGGGTAACACATTTATAAATCATTGGAAGCTTTTCAACATCATATAGTCTTCGTCTTCAATATTTGACGACAACAACTCTTTAATCAACATTAGCATCTTTTGACCTTTTGATCAGCAACATCTTCAACACTTTGATCTTTCGATTAGAAACATCTTTAGCAACATCTTTAGCACTTAGACCTTTCGATCAGTAGCAACATCTTCAGCACTTTGACCTTTCTATCAGCAACATCTTCGGCACTTTGACCTTTCGATTAGCAACATCTTCAACACTTTGACCTTTCGATCAGCAGCAACATCTTCAGCACTTTGACCTTTAGATCATCACCAATATCTTTAGCATTTTGATCAGCAATATCTTCAGCACTTTGATCTTTCGATCAACAAAGACATGTTCAACATTTTGACCTTTCGATCAGCAACATCATCACATTCTGATTAGTAACATCATGATCAGCACCATCATCATACTTCAACTCTCGAACATAATCATCATCATCATATTCTGATCTTTTTATCAGAATGTCGTCATCATCACATACTGATCATCATCATCGTCACACTCTGATCTTTCGATCAGTACATCATTATCATCATACTCTTGATCGTTCGATCAGTACATCATCATCATACTCTGATATTTTGATCAGTACATCATCATCATCATAAAAAAATCATCATCATTAAAACATCAACATCATCAAAACATCATTATGATCAAAACATTCAACATCATCAAAACATCAAAATATCATCATCATCACACTTTGATCTTTCAATCAGTACATCATCATCATCATAAAATCATTATCATCAAAACATCAACATCATCAAAACATCAACATCATCATCATCAAAACATCAACATGATCCTTCCTTTCGGAATTACGGGATCAACATGTCTGTGGTACTCAGACGATCCTTCCTGTCGGAATTACAAGATTTAGGTCTTTATGGAGTTACTAACGATCCTTCCTTTCGGAATTACAGGATCAACACATTTGTGGAGCTTAGACGATCCTTCCTTTCGGAATTATGGGATCAAGTCTTTACGGAGCTATTAACGATCCTTCCTTTCGGAATTACGGGATTTAGGTCTTTACGGAGTTGCTAACGATCCTTCCTTTCAGAATTACGGGATCAACACATTTGTGGAACTCAGACAATCCTTCCTATTGGAATTACGAGATCAATACATCTGTGGAACTCAGACAATCCTTCCTATTGGAATTACGGGATCAAGTCTTTACGGAGCTACCAACGATCCTTCCTTTCAGAATTATGGGATTTAGGTCTTTACGGAGTTACTAACGATCCTTCCTTTCGGAATTACAGGATCAACACATCTGTGGAACTCAGACAATCCTTCCTATTGGAATTACGGGATCAATTCAATGATCCTTCCTTTCGAAATTATAGGATTTAGGTCTTTACGGAGTTACTAATGATCATTCCTTTCGGAATTACGGGATCAACACAGTTGTGGAACTCAGACAATCCTTCCTATTGGAATTACGAGATCAATTCAATGATCCTTCATTTCGGAATTACGGGATTTAGGTCTTTACGGAGTTACTAACGATCCTTCCTTTCGAAATTACAGGATCAACACAGTTGTGGAACTCATACAATCCTTCCTATTGGAATTACGAGATCAACACACGTTCTCGAGTACCAAAGTCACCGGATCTATTCTGAACCGAGGTTCAAGGATGATACAATCCTACTACCTTCTCGATGACCGAAGTTCACTAGATCCGTTCTGAACCAAAGTTCAAGGATGATACAATCCTGCCACCTTCTCGATGACCGAAGTTCACCGTATCCATTCTGAACCGAAGTCCAAGGATGATACAATCCTACCACCTTCTTGATGACCGAAGTTCACTGGATCCATTCTGAACCGAATTCCAAGGATGATACAATCCTGCCACCTTCTCGATGACCGAAGTTCACCGGATCCATTCTGAACCGAATTTCAAGGATGATACAATCCTGCTACATTCTCGATGACCGAGGTCACTGGATCACTTCTGGACATATGTCCCAGGATGATACAATCCCTCTTCATTCTCGAAGACCGAGGTCTCCGGATCACTTCTGGACATATGTCCCGGGATGATACAATCCCATTGCAGCATCACTACTCCCCCTTTCAAGGAAGGTCTTTCCAAACCACACCAAGCTTGTCTCGAAAGTGTTTGAACTTTACTCGGGACAGAGGCTTCGTCAGCACATCACCATCTAAACCATCATGATCTACATCTTCAGTATGTGAATACTAAACTATCACCATCTGTATCTCCAGTATGTGAATACTGAAAGCATCATCTATATCTTCAGTATGGGAATACTAAAACATCATCATCTACATCTTTATCTTGTATGTAGAAATATCGAATTTCTATGTGTTATGAGGGAACATAGGGTTCTCTGTTATCACAAATCTCGTTATCACATAGAATCAATGTAGTATCCATCTTCAGGTCAAGGAGACCTGATATCAGCTTCCGAAGCCATATGGCTTCACAACTTGGTAGAGAAATCTACTATGTATTCTGCTTTTGTTGTTCTAAGAGAAACACTGGACTGTTTCCTGCTAAACCATCAACTCATAGCAGACCCTAAACAAAAGCATCTACCTGATGTGATTTTCCTATCTGAGATACTTCCAACCCAATCTGCATCTGTATAGCCATACAATCTATAGTCATGGCTACCATCATAGTATAGACCAAGGTCTATAGTCCCTTTTAGATATCTCATCACATGTTTTGCAGCTACTAGGTGAACCCATCTTGGTTGAACAAGATATTGACTTAAGGTGTTCACAGCAAAACAAATGTCTGGTCTGGTATTTGTTAAGTACATCAATGACCCAATGATCTGTCTGTAATGAGTCGCATCTACTAACTCTGATGAGTCATCATCTAACAGCTTCAAGTTGGAGTCCATGGGTGTGGCCATGGATTTGCATTCCAACATATTTAATCTCTTCAATATCTCTACCGCATACTTTCCCTGGTTGAGAAATATTTCTTCTGAACTTTGTCATATTTCCAGACCTAGGAAATAGTGCATTAACCCAAGGTATTTCATCTCAAATTCTTCTGCTAGTTTCTTCTTGCTTTCCATGATCTGTTTCTCCTTCCCTGTCAAGAATAAGTCATCCACATATAATAACAAGATGACAGGTTCATCTTGTACAACCTTGAGATAAATGTTAGGATCAACTTTACTCTTGGTAAAACCCATAATTGACAGGAAACTGCCATACCAAGCTTTGGGAGCTTGCTTCATGCCATAGAGGCCCTTCTTCAAATTACATATATGAGTCCATCTATCTTCAACTTTAAATCCTTTTGATGTAAAACTCTTCCCCAATCATACCATTAAGGAAGGATTGTCTTTACTTCATCATGGAAGCAACTACCATCATAGTTCCGAAGGAAGTGTACCTTGCTTCTTGGAGTAAGTGTCTCTTCAAAATTAATTCCCTCTTTCTTATAGAAACCTCTAGCCACAAGTATTTCCTTACCTCTATTAGTGACATATTTTATCTTGCAAATCCATTTGTAAGATACCACATGCTTGCTTTCTGGTTTGAGTACTATATCCCAAAAATCATCATAACATCTTCCATGAGT
>LPNX010381669.1:0-34436 GCA_001517045.1 Pseudotsuga menziesii
CCCCCCCCTATTACATCCCCTCTACAACACCTGAATACCCCCACATTAATATACCCCCCCAACTCTTAAACTCCTAACACACCCCTTCCTCTCTCTCTCTCTCTCTCACACACACACACACACACATACACACACATCCATAGGTCACCCAATACAATTAAGGACCCCCCCTCCACTATGTCTTTGTCTCTCTCTCTCTCAAAAACACATCCCTATGTCTCGCCTTACCACTAACACCCCCTAACCTATCTCTTGCACACACACACATCCCTTGAGTTTTAAAACTATATGGTTAGGTTGAAGAGAGGGGGGGTGTTAAGGCGCTAAGACTTAGGGAGTGCTTATTAATTCCCCCTAAACATTGAATGAACCCTTAGCAATGGAACTACCTTCTTAAATGTTAGAAAAACAGGACCACAGAGCAATAACAGATATACAGTTAAATCAATAAACAAGATGCAAAACAAATTAAAACAGTACAGAGAGACACATATATAACGTGGTTCACCCAAACGATGGGCTACGTCCACAAAGAAATTTGCCAGTCCTTTTATTACAGTCCAGAAAGATGAAGGGATACACCCTACAGCAAAACCGCTGCACTTCCTCTTCACGCTCTCATAGTCTCTCTTCTAGTACACTACAATGCCCACATCCAGTACAATACAATACACATATCTAGTACAATTTACAATGGAGCCTCCTCAAGCCTTATAAAGGCTTAATCACATGCAATACCATGGGACAATACCATGGGCTACAACAAACCATGTGCCCAAACCATGTGCTAGACCTAACCACCTTTGACTTGATCTCAAGTCAAGGTTAACACATGCAATACCATGGGACAATACCATGGGATACAACAAACCATGTGCCCAAACCGTGTGCTAGAACTAACCACCTTTGACTCGATAACAAGTCAAGGTTAACCCTAACAATCACCCCTTTAAAATTGACTTGGAGTAATCACCAACTCCCCTCAAGTATTTACCGAGGAATCTTACATACACCCCCCCTATCACCTAGGTCTATCTCCCGACTTTACCGGTGAGTTACCAGGGGTATGCATGCCTTATCAGGTCTTACAGCCATATGCCCATTTACATGCAAACCGCTCCATTACATTTTTTTCATGTGCCTTCATGGTGACTAATCACAACAACTCTACCGCTGCTGCACTTGCTGGACCTTGGACTTGGCAAATTTCTTCTTTTCACCTTCATGCTTTAAGGCCAATAGAAACCGAGCAGGAACTCAGTTTCTCTCTGGTTACTCCCTTTGTCAACATGTCTGCAGGATTCTGGCTAGTGTGAATCTTTTCCAGTTTTAACAGTTCTTCATCTAGAACAGATATTATGAAGTGGTACTTGAGTTCTATATGTGTAGTCCTTGAATGAAAGACTGAGTTCTTTGCAAGATGAATGGCACTCTGGCTGTCACTGTATAGCCTACTATTCTCCTATTTCTTACCCAGTTCTTCCATGAACCTCTGCAACCAAATCATCTCCTTACTAGCCTTTGTAGCAGCAACATACTCTACTTCCATGGTTGAAAGTGCAAAAACCTGTTGCAGTTTTGAAATCCAACTTACTGCTGTTCCACCTACAGTGAACACATACCCTGTGGTGCTCCTCCTGCTGTCTTTATCACCACCCATATCTACATCAACATATCCCCGTAGAACAATGTCTGAACCTCCAAAACATAATGCATGAGAAGTGGTACCTCTCAAATACCTGAGAATCCACTGTACTGCTTTCCAATGCTCTTTACCTGGATTGTTCATATACTTGCTCACAACTCCCACTGCATGTGCAATATCTAGTCTTGTGCACACCATGGCATACATCAAGCTCCCAACTGTTGATGAATAGGGAATCTTGGACATGTAATCTATCTCTTCCTATGTCTCTGGACACATATGCTTGCTTAGTTTGA
The DNA here is from genome assembly GCA_001517045.1 of Pseudotsuga menziesii. Classification (NCBI taxonomy): domain Eukaryota; kingdom Viridiplantae; phylum Streptophyta; class Pinopsida; order Pinales; family Pinaceae; genus Pseudotsuga; species Pseudotsuga menziesii. The sequence continues at coordinate 1,942 of LPNX010381669.1, forward strand.
AATGGCTTTCCAAAGGTGTGCTGACTAGTTTTGCATTCTGCATTCTAAACCTCTGCAACACCTTTTCTATGTACTCACCTTGAGACAATGTCAATTTGTGATTTTTCCTGTCTCTTGTTATTCTCATACCAAGGATTTGCTTTGCAGCACCCAAATCCTTCATCACAAATGATTTAGATAGTTTTCTTTTGAGCACATTTATATCCTGCATGTTAGACCCTACAACAAGCATGTCATCCACATACAATAACAAGATAATATATCTTCCATTATCTGGCCTCTTGAAATAAACACAGTGGTCAGAATGACATCTATCATAACCTTGTTCTGTCATAAACTTATCAAATTTTAAATACCACTACCTTGGAGCTTGCTTCAGGCCATACAATCTCTTCTTCAGCCTGCAAACCAAATTCTCCTTCCCTTTGACCTCATACCCTTGTGGCTACTGCATATAAATATCTTCCTCCAAATCCCCATGGAGAAATGCCATTTTTACATCTAATTGTTCAAGATGTAAATCTTCTACCGCCACTAGACTTAAAATAGTTCTAATTGAAGTCATTTTAACAACAGGAGAAAATATTTCATCAAAGTCTATACCTTTCTTTTGTGCAAACCCCTTTACAACAAGTCTAGCCTTGTACCGCTTCTTTCCTGCATCTTCTTCCTTCAACCTGTAAACCCATTTATTCTGCAATACCCTTTTTCCTGCAGGAAACTTAACGAGATCCCAAGTCTAGTTTCTTACCAATGAGTCTATCTCCTCATCCATGCCTTGCTCCCACTTCTTTCTAGTTTATACCTGCATTGCTTCTTCAAAACATTTTGGCTCACCAGAATTAGTCATCAATAAATAATACAGTGAAGGAGAGAATCGTTCAGGGGGTCTACTTAACCTGGTATACCTTCTTACAGTTGCAGGAGTTTCAGGTACCTGCTGCCGCTCTTGATTTTTTGGTGCTTTTGGAACTTCATTTTCTTTGATTTCATCAAGCATTGTGTACTCTGTGTTTTCCTTTTCTTCTTTCTTTCCATGCAACTGATCTTTGTGCATGGCCTTTTCATTGAATACTACATCTCTACTCCTAATGATTTTGCGATTTTTAAGATCCCATAAGCGATAACCAAAATCATCAACCCCGTATCCAATAAAAGTACATTTCTTGGATTTAGCCTCAAGCTTTGTTCTATCATCTTTATCAATATGGACAAATGCTTCACAACCAAAAGTTCTTAGAAATGAGTATTTTACCTATTTACCTGTCCATGCATCCTCTGGAATTCCACCATCCAAAGCGCTCGAAGGCCCTCTGTTTATTAAATAAACAACAGTGTTTACAGCATCAGCCCAAAACTGAAGGCCAACCCTGCATGCAATCTCATACACCTTGCACACTCCATGATCATTCTGTTCATCCTTTCTGACACGCCATTTTCTTGGGGTGTTCCAGGGACTGTCTTCTCTCTGCGAATCCCATTGTGTGAACAGTAACTGTCAAACTCCTTGCTGCAATACTCACCTCCATTATCAGATCTGAGACATTTCAACATTTTTCCTGTCTCATTCTTAGCCAAAGATTTCCACTTCTTAAAAGTATCAAACACATCAGATTTCTGTCTAATGCAATAAACCCAATTTTTTCTAGTTGCATCATCAATAAAAGTAACATAATAACGAGAGCCACCAAGAGATTGTACCTGAGCTGGTCCCCATACATCTGTATGGACAAGCTCTAACTTTTCACTCTTCTTTTGTTTCCCAACCCTGAGAAATCTAACTCTCTTCTATTTTCCATAAACACAGTTCTCACAAAATTCCAAACTTACTTGCTTCAGATCTGGAAGCAGTTTTCTTGAGTGGAGAATCTGCATCCCCTTCTCACTCATGTGGCCAAGCCTATGATGCTACAACGTTGCACCTGTTTCTGTGGAAGCTACAGAAATAGAATAATTAGTGTCATGAGGACATAAATATAATGTACCTATCCTATCTCCTTTTGCAATTACCATTGATCCTTTAGTAACCTTCCACCACGTTTCTCCAAACGTAGACAAACAACCGCCATCTCCCAACTGCCCTGTTGAGATCAGATTTCTTTTCATAGTAGGAATGTGCCTTACATCCTTTAGCAACCAATCATTTTGATTATTTAGTTTAATCCATACCTTACCCTTTCCAACAATTTTACATGGTTCATCATCCCCCAATAACACATGCCCAAAATCACCTTGAACATAATCATTAAAGAATTTCCTATGGGGTGTAGCATGACATGAAGCCCCTAAATCTACTACCCAGTAATCACTAGTATTATCTAATGCAAGAATCAAAGCATATTGTAACACATCAGTTGCTACATTAGCTTCCTGGGTAGTCTCTTGCTGCCTCTCACCTTTCTTCTTTGGTGCTCTGCAGTCTTTCTTTAGATGTCTTTCTTACCGCAGTTCCAGCATTCTATTTTTCCGAATCTGGACTTGGATCTTCCCTTTTTAGACTTGCCACGATTTCCTGGGCTCCTTCCTCTCTCTTTTTGTCTCCCTCTGCTCTCCATGCTCAACGCATTACCTGATGTCTCACCTGTGCTTTTCCTTCGCATTTCCTCGCTAAGAATAACACTAACAACATCATCAAATTTAAGAGTGTTTGAACTAGGGACAGAGTTACTTACAGCCATGACCAAGCTATTCCAGCCTTCTGGCAATGAGCATAAGATTAGAAGAGCCCTAACCTCATCATCAAAGTTCACTTTTATAGAACTTAACTGACTGGTAAGTGTATTAAACTCATTTAAATGGTCAGCAACAGATCCACTTTCTGACATCTTCATATTAAATAAACGCTTCATTAAAAATACCTTGTTAGAAGCCGAGGGTTTTTCGTAGAGCTTACTCAATGTGCTCATCACACCCTCTGTTGTTATTTCTTTCGAAATATTTAAGGCCACCGACGAAGCCAGGCACAGCCGTATTGTTCCTAGTGCCTTTCTATCAAGAACCTCCCATTCTTCATCCTTCATAGCCGCTGGCTGTTTTGCTTTTCCGCCCAACGGCAGGTACAGATCTTTCTGGTATAGATAGTCCTCCATTTGCATCTTCCATAACTGATAGTTTTGGCCATTAAATTTATCGACCCTAAACTTTCCTTCTTCCTCCATTGCTCCCACTCAAACCAGGAACCCTTCTTTCCTGTGAGTTTGCAAACCAAATAGACCTTTTGGCTCTGATACCAAATGTTAGAAAAACAGGACCGCAGAGCAATAACAGATATACAGTTAAATCAATAAACAAGATGCAAAACAAATTAAAACAGTATAGAGAGACACAGATATAACATGGTTCACCCAAACGATGGGCTACGTCCACAAAAAAATTTGCCAGTCCTTTTATTGCAGTCTAGAAAGATGAAGGGATACACCCTGCAACAAAACCGCTGCACTTCCTCTTCACGCTCTCACAGTCTCTCTTCCAGTACAATACAATGGCCACATCCAGTACAATACAATACACATATCTAGTACAATTTACAATGGAGCCTCCTCAAGCGTTATAAAGGCTTAATTACATGCAATACCATGGGACAATACCATGGGCTACAACAAACCATGTGCCCAAACCATGTGCTAGACCTAACCAACTTTGACTCGATCTCAAGTCAAGGTTAACACATGCAATACCATGGGACAATACCATGGGCTACAACAAACCATGTGCCCAAACCATGTGCTAGACCTAACCACCTTTGACTCGATCTCAAGTCAAGGTTAACCCTAACATTAAATTATCCTAAACGTTATTCGAGCAAAACACACACTCATTTTATGTGGTTAAAACACGATCTCATTTTTGTTAACAATAACAAGTGTGCATTTTGTCTCAATATAAACAACAACAATCCCTGCCCGATAAACACTCTATCACATTTCACGCAGGTTTCACATTCCGCGCGCAATTTTAGGTTGCAGACAGTGCGTTCATTCTCTTCTTCACCATATTATAACACAAGATTTTGTTTTTGACATCAATAATATCCATCACAAGTGTCTAATTATTGCTTGGAGCATGGTATACATTGAGGATCAATAAAGACATAATTAATTGAGCAAGAAAGAAACCAAACTTGGGGAATATCCCATTGAGGAGCACCATAGAGCATCTCCACCATTGTTTGTCTTGAAATTGAGGAGCTAGAAAAGGAAACATTAACTTGGTCATTGTGGTGGATTATGTAGACACAATTGAGAAAGAAATAAACCAAGCTTGGGGAATCTACCATTGAAGAGCACCATAGAGCATCTCTACCATTGTTTTTCTTGCAATTGAGGAGCTAGCAAAGGCAACATTCTTCCCAATCTTCCCCCCTAACTTGAGTATCTAGACACAATTAAGCAAGAAAGAAACCAAGCCTGGGGAGTCTCCCATTGAAGAGTACCATTGACCATCTTTATATATCCATGATATGATATTCATATCAGAATATTAACTTTCTGCAAATTAGCTTAATGTTTTAAAATAAAACTTACAAACAACCAATCGACTTTTGGAAGCTAAGCAGATAAGGGAAAAATGACCGATACTTTTGGTCATAGGGAAGCAGGCAGAGGGGAGAAATCAAGGAAATAATAGGACTGATAGAGTGTCCTTCCCTAACACATTTAGATCAGGGACCATTGAGGTTTCAGAGTCCGCTCCACGAAAACCTACTTCCATGCTGCTGGGTCACCTAACCGTGAAACTGGGAAGCAATTTTCTCATATCCACAACCAAAGGCTTTGGAGAAATGATTTGTATTGGTAATAAAATTATCAGACATGTTAATAAAGGTATATTCATGTTTTAAACAATTATGGATAGTCACAAGGAAGATTAAGGGTTACTCAACATATACATACTAGTATGGGTGAGGTAATTAATAGGAGAATGGATATGGTTGTTTATGAGATTATAGAGGTTAAATATAATTTAATAAAAATCATTAAATAGTAATATATCATTCCATAAAGTTACAAATAGATCTGAGAAAGTATTATAGCATAACTAGTAAAATGACAATTCAGGACTGCTTAGATCGAATTTTGGACTCCCAAAAAATACTAAAATGCAGTAGAATTTATGAAACAGAGGTTGGATCATGTCATGTGATATATTAGATAACTCTAGGAACTAGAATTACTTCATTTGGACTTTTACACATTGACTTATGAATCATTCATTGAAATCTAGTCAAATTTTAGCTAAATCTAGAAGGGGTGCATAAATTGGAGAAGAAATCAGAGTTATGTAATTTGTATTGAAGTTAATGATATAATAAAATTATATAATATGTTATTAAATCAGAAATAGTACAATATTACTCTCAGAGGATGATGGAAGAATCTCTCCTCTTGCATATAGGAAACTAGCTCTAGAATAGAAGGAGGAGGGAGGATTCGATATCTGAACTTGGTGATGATGATTCTGAACTTTATATTTGACATGATCAGCTTCAGTAATATTATATTCCATCATAAATAGGATGAAATACCTCTCAAAGCATCATGGAAAAATCTATCTTCTTCTACACCAAAAACTAGCTCTAGAAATCCACAGGAAGCTTGGAGATTCGATCTCTAGGATGGATGATGATTTTTTTGATCTTCAAATTTGAATTTATCAGATACAGGACCTGAAAATAAAATCAATGAAAATGGATGAATTCCATTACCCTCTCACAGAAATCTGAGGCACATCTTCCATTCTTGACTAGGGGCACATCTCCCAATTCTCAAATGCACAAATGCATTCATAAAATTTCTCAAACTAACAAAAGATGTGAAAGGGAGTTGAAATACTTATTTTATACAATTAATGTTGACCTATTGAGCAAGTTACTTAGCTTGGTGACCTATGAGAACAGGTCACCCATGAGTGGACATACTTTCCTTGCTTTGCTTTGTTTTGACTTTCCTTCTTTTTCCTCTTTTTCCTCTTTTTCTTCTTTTCTAAACTTTCTTGCTTTTCCTGTTTCATCCGTATTTTTGGATTTATGCTGCTTTTCCTGAAATATTCCTTTTTTATCATTTTTGGCATTATTTTTGGACTCTAGTGCTTACTTGACTTCTACTCCAAGTAATTCCTCCAACATTATCCACTATTTCGAATTAGTGGGCCAATTTATCCATTTATTCAACATAAGAAATAAAAATATTAATTGCACCAATAATATTAAATGCTTCATAATTATTTATTCCAAGTGGGTAGCAAATATGGATAAATTTAAATGCACACTCCTAATTAATTAATTGCATTATCTTAACCCCTCATTAATTATTTAATTCAATCTGTCCCTAGGATCCATGGGGTTCGATCTGCTTGGGTGCTTTCGAAATGGGAACATGACAGTCCTCCATTCCCAAGATTTCTTGTCCTCGAGCAAAGTATCCCAAGAGGTCCATCATGATTTTTCTGCACTACTCTGATTAGATTCCTCTCTCCAAGAAAATATTCACTACGTCTGTAAATGAACATGCCTACTTCTATCCAAGTGAAGCAACTGGAAAGTGTGCCAAGATCCCATAAGGATATTATAAATGAAAATATATCACTACGATGTAAACTATAAGTCCATCCAAGGAGGTGTTCCCTATGTGGGAAAATGAAACCAAGTGCAACATAGATGAACTGGTGAAAAAGAGGGTTGGCTTGGCCCATCATGCCAACATGCAAACAATTTCTCCAAGGATAAACAATGCCAGGATCGCATTGCTTGTATGACACCCCCATGGATCGGAATACCATCCAACAAAATCTGTTAAGAAAAAGAGTGACTGTATCCCACTGTTCATGCAGCATCTCCCTAAACATTAGTAAGAAGGAAAAATCAACATCATATGAAATGTTGGGAAAGATGAAAACATCATACCACCATATTGGAAAATCATCCTTTCCGATGAAAACCTAAAGCTTTGAGGGCCCCTCAATCAAGATATGCAATTCTCCAATGTAGGGATGAATCAAAGAAATACTATACATCCCCAAATATTCCTCCAAAAAGTGAGGCCACAATTCCACCAGTATTTCCATTCCAATTGAAAACTTCTCATGTGACCAATGCACACAAGGAACAAGTGTGTTATCCATGAAACTTAAGTGACAAGGATGAGGATCCCATGTCCTAAAATGCTGCTCCAAAAGAGAGTAAGTTGTATCAAAATCATTCATGTTCATGTTTTCCTCAAATAACGAGGTATAATGGTCTCTATGGAACTCAACAGGTGCTCCCCTCTTAATCCAATGGCTCAATTCTTTGCCATCGATCCAAGGGTGCAAAACTCCATCAATTGACCCACACATTGAAGGTAAGTGTAGATTTGATTCCTTATTTTCAAAAGTGGCTTCACACACATGCATTTTCTACTACTTGTAAATCATAGAAAAATAAACAATATTAATAACAATTTTCTTGCAACAAGACATACAAATTTTACCTTCCAGATTTTCCTCTTCAGTGATTCCTCTATCCAACCATCCAGGATGAATAAAAGATATTGCTTACTGACTCATATGATATATAATCATCCATATATTCTGCAATAGATCTATCTCTCATGGGGAAAAATCACGACCCCTCTGTTGTACATGTGACACAAACCAGAAAAATTTGTTCACCCACTATTCATTCCCCATTGGAGTTGCTGAATCTAGGACATGTGGGAAAGAACTACGAACCTTCTTTGCATGTTTGTAACCTTCAATAATCAAAATTATGGCTGCAAATTTTTCATTATTGGCCAGCCCAAATTGGGTTCTCTCATCCCACTCTACCATGGGAGAGTGACTGTCTTCAAGGAACAACTCAAGTTTCCTTGGAAAGAAATCAAGTGCTCGGTTCTCATCAAAATGTTTTGCACACTCTTCAAGCACATACCGAATAGAATCCTCCTCATGGTGCACCCACTCACGAGGTTCCTCCATGGACTTTTTTATGCCATTTACCCAAAAGGGATGGCTCTCATGAAATATTGAGGATTCAATCAATTCTTTCCACTCTTGTTGGAATTGTTCTATCTTCATTTGTGATTCTAAGAGGGCACTTTGAGTGTATGCCAAAGAATCTTGGGTGGCCAAAAATTCACATTTGAGCTTGTAGTTCTCTTTTTCTTATATGCAAATACTTTCTTTATCATGCAGTGATGCTTCCCACAATAACTCAACAAGGTCAAGCCTCTCATTTTTATCTGAAAGCAATTGTGAGAAATTACCATTGATTGTAGACATTGCCTTCTGGATATTCTCCATGGCTTCAAAGGAATATTGGTCTTCCATTAAAAAAACTTCCCAACACATCTCTTGTAACGTCCCCGACCCTCCGACCGAGCAAGAGGACGCTACCATACACCAAAACATTTGGGCAACTAGCCCCATGAACATGTACATACATATCAAAAACCTGAATGCTTGAACATACTACATACTAAGATGCATAATCATTCATATACACAGCGGAAGCAAAACATACAATTCAACATTCAACATGTCCATCATCATAATTCATTAACAGTAAATACAATTGCAAAACAAATTAGTCCATAATACTTATCTTATAAGATCTGTCCCGCAACCAACTATGTCGCTGCAACGTTCCACCCAACCATATGCCAGCGTGCTCCTTAATCTCTCAACAACGATGCCACCTCCGAGCCGGGCATGATTCCCCAAGGAATAAGGAACTAGCAGGCTTACACATAGCCAAGGATAATAAAACAACCAAGCCAACACAGCTGGGTTTATCAGGCCATCTAGGAGCTGGGAAAGGATAAATGCTAAGCTGGTGATCTCATTGAAGAGCTAAGGACACCTACACCAGAACTAGCCTGACTTCTAGGACACCCACACACACCCAACACAAGGAAATCAGTCCCTTCTCTGCTACACAGTCCCTCAGGCCCTGACCTCCCTTCTAATGCTATTCAGGGGTTGTGGAGAAGAAAGCCAACCCTCTAGCTCTGTCTGTGTGGTTCGCAAACACACCAGGTTTGTCAATCAAACCAAGCCCTCATCCCCACTCCAAAACAGTTCGAATACCAACCACTGCATACATGCAGTCAAAAAAGCGATTCACAACTTGGACAAGAAAAAGGACTATGGAGTCGTTCTTGGCCCTATCGTGGCCAAAACGAGTCGAAAATAACCTACAACAGCCCCCAAAACATAAACAACATAACAACCAAAATGTGGGGAAGCAACAAATCGTTCTCCACAATGGAACCAACAGGAAACTTACATAGACCGTAATGGGGAAGAAAAACAGACTCCCAACCTGTGCGTGAGAGAAATTTACACCGGACCCCAAAACACAGATGTAAAACACACCAAATACTACTCTATTACCCAATGACAATCATAATGACTCTCCTCCTTGCTGTGTGGGAAAAACAATCGAAATCCCAATCGATGTAGGGTAACCAGAACATTCCTATGCGTAAGGATGAATGAGGAGTAATCACGGGTGGGAGAGTATGGGAGTGTGCACAGCACCATCATGGAGAGAGTGGAATAATCAGTGTATTCCTTTCTTCTGCCCAACATGAGGTTTGATTTTCTGGTGGAGTGTGCATGTGGGAAAGGACTGACAATCCTGCCACACTCCACTCCCCAGCAATAACTGCCTCAAATTATCAGTAGAACATTTAAGGTGGTAGTTGGATAAGACAAGGGAAGGTAAGTAAAAAAAAGGGTGGTGACACATGGCTTTTCCCCCATGGGCTCATGATTTAACATTCCCTCTTCCCTATCCCTAGGAAAATCATGCCCTTTTCATTATGGTTGTAGTGAGTGTAGCTGGTTGGGTTCATTTAATTAAAATGCATGTTTACATGTTGAAAAACTTAATATGTGTCGTATACCACAATATACCATCGACAACGATCCTGTTCACCGAAACATAACACAACCAAATTGATGGCGGGGATTTTTCCTTTAGCTCCACACCATGATTCATTACAATATATACATCACATACATTTAATGTAAACAGGGTCAAAACCAGGGTGTTACATTCCCCTCCCCCTTCAATAGCACTGTCCTCAGTACTTTACAAAATTGAACAAAATGCCACATCAGTATCGCCTCAGTGTTCCACAGGATTGAACAAAAATGGATGTGCCAATTGCATGGCATCCTCTAGCTCCCACCTAGCCTCTTTAGGGCCATAGTACTCCCATTGCACCTTTACCTGCCCTATGGCTCGGTTCCGGAGCATTGTGACCTTCCTGTCAAGGATGCGCATTGGCTCGGTTCGGAACTCTCCCTCGGGTTCCACCTGAATCACATCCCAATTTATCACATGGTTAGGATCATGTACATATCTCTTAAGCAAAGAAACAAGAAAAAAATTATGATCTCTAGTGCTAGTAGGTAATGCAAGTCTATATGCAACTGGCCCTATTCTTTCAAGCACTTCAAATGACCCACAATATCTTGGTGACAGCTTGGCACAACTTCCAAGCTTCAAGGAACTCTTATTTTCCCTCACTCTAAGGTAAACATGATCCCCAACACTGAACTCCCTGTTCACCCTATGCTTATCTGCATAGTTTTCTCTTTGTCCTATGCTACTTTCAGATTCTGCCTGATCTTTACAACCTCCTGCTCCATTTCCTTGAGCAATTTTGGACCAAGCACAACCCTGTTCACTGGATTATCCCAAGTCACTAGTTTCCTACACCTTCTTCCATACAAAGATTCATACGGACTCATCCCCAAGATGTCTGCTATCCATTGTTATAAGAAAACTCTACCAAGTGCAAGTAATCTTCCCACTTGGTTGGTTTGTCCATCACATACATGCAAAGCATATATTCAAGCACCTGATTAACTCTCTCAATCTATCCATCTATCTGAGGATGGTATGCAGTGCTGAAGTTTAGCTTTGTATCAAAATCTGCAAACAACCTCTTCCAAAAATTGGAAGTGAACTTGATATCTATGTCAGAGACTATTGCCTTAGGAAATCCATGCAATTTGAAAACCTCCTTCATGAATATCTTTGCAATGTCATCAGTCTTATGCGTAGACTTCACCGGTATAAAATGTGCTGCCTTTGTCAACTTGTCTACTACAACCATGATGTAATCATGTTGTCTCCAAGTCATTGGAAATCCTGTAATAAAATCCATGGAAATAACTTCCCATTTCCATTCTAGAACTGGCAAAGGCTGCAACAAACTGGCTGGGTGTTGATGCTCAACCTTTACCTACTGACATTTCATGCATCTTGAAATGTATTCAACCATGTACTTTTTCATTCCTGGCCAAAAGTACTGTTTTCTGGTGGTAGCAATCGTCTTTTGGTATCCTGGGTGACCAAAATACGGAGTTTGATGGATTTCATCCATAACAACTCTCCTCAAATTTGCCACATTTGGAATAAAAATTCTACCTTTATAAGTAAGGATCCCATCTTCTTCCAATTTATATCACTCATAACCCTTCTCAAGACTTTCCTGTTGCAATTTGTCTTTTACCAGCTCATAAAATTCATCTCCAGTAGTACGATTAACAATCTACTGCCTCAAATCTAATTGGAAAATACTAAGAGACGCCACATGTATTTCCCGCATCTTCTTGTTGAGTGCATCAACTACCTTATTCTCTTTTCCCTTTATATGCTTGATTTCAAAATCAAACTCACATAAAAACTCCAACCATCTTGTTTGCATAGCATTCAGAGTAGGATGATCAAATAGATACTTGAGACCACAATGGTCTGTCCTTAGTTGGAATATTCTACCCATCAAGTAATTCCTCCACATCTTGAGGGCATGTACTATGGCTGCAAGATCTAGATCATGAGTGGCATAGTTCTTCTCATGCTCATTCAACTTTCTCGACTCATAACATATCACGTGGTTGTCTTGCATAAGGACTCCTCCAAGCCCTTGTCCATGTGCATCGGTACACACCACAAAATCCTTCTTTGGATCTGCAACTTTCAATACTGGTGCACTGGTGAGAAGATTCTTCAATTGCTGGAAGCTTTCTTCACTCCTTGATGTCCATTTAAACTTTATCCCCTTCTTTTGCAAAGAAGTGATGGCATGTGCAACTTTGGAGAATCCCTCAATGAATCTCCTGTAGTATCCTGCAAGTCCCATAAAATATCTTACATTTGTCACATTTCTTGGAGTAGGTCAATTCATAATGGCTTCAATCTTTTCAGGGTCCACATATATACCCTCTTCTGAGATAATGTGACCCAAATAATGAATTCTATCTATATAGAAGTCACACTTGCTTAATTTTGCATACAGTTGATGCTCCCTGAGCAATTGCAATGTAAATCTCAAATTCTCTTCATGCTCTTTCTCATTCTTAGAATAAACAAGAATGTCATCAAGGAAAACCAAAACAAACTTGTCCAAATACCTGCTAAAGACACTGTTCATAAGGCACATAAATGTAGCCGGTGCATTTGTGAGACCAAATGGTACCACTAGAAAATCATAATGTCATGATACCTTTTTTTGAAGGCTGTCTTATGAATGTATTCATCCTTGATTCTCACCTGATGCTAACCAGACCTCAAGTCAATCTTGGAAAATACCTTTGCTCCTCTCATTTGATCAAAGAGTTCATCTATCCTAGGAAACGGTTATTTATTTTTCATAGTAACCTTGTTCAACTGTCTGTAATCAATACACAACCTGAGTGCACCATCTTTCTTCTTTACAAACAGAACTGGTGCTCCCCACAGAGACAAACTCAGTCTAATATACTTCTTCTCCAACAACTCTTTTTTGTTGCATCTTCAGTTCTAGCATCTCCAGTGTACTCATCCTGGAGGGTGTCTTGGACACGGGTGCTGCTCCTGGCACAAGTCCAATTGTGAAATCAATGTCTCGCTTTGGAGGAAGACCTGGAATCTCATCAGGAAAAACATCCTTGAATTCCTATAACACCTGATAGTCCTCCAATCTAAGAGTTTCATCCCTTGTTGCCTCCACAATATGAGCTGCATACAACTGACAACCTTTCCTACAGAACTTCTTCAATTGCATTGCTGAAATTTGCCGTACTGAAATCAGCTTCGGAATACCTTTCACAACTACCGGGTTTCCTTCTTCATCCATGCATTCAAAAGTCTTATTATAACAGTCAAGCTTTACCCTGTGGGCTTCTAACCAATCCATTCCAATGAGAACATCATAGAAACCAAGTGGTAGAATATTCAGATCTATACATGTGACCAACCCGTTCATGACCAATGGACATTTCTTTACCACTTCAATGACCTTTCTCTTAGTTCTAGTGGCTAGCTGAACTAACCAAGATTTCTTATGCTTTACTTTCTTAAAAGCACAAATCTCTACTACTCTAGGAGTAATGTAACTATGAGTAGAACCAGGGTCAATCAAAATAGAAACAGATTGCTCAACAATCTTACCTGCAACTTCAACCACAGTTGACTGGTGATCTGCCTAGCGGTCCTCTAGTGCTGCATAAATCCTAGGGAATTCCCTTGCTACTTGACCCACTGTTTCTGCTTCTTGAATGTTGTAAGCTGGCCTTGCACTCTCATTCTCGAGTGGACAATTTCTGCGCATGTGGGGTCCCCCACATTTCCAACATTGAAGTGGTCCTCTATTTTGTTGTGGATCCTTAGGCTTTTCTTCTATCACTCCAATTGGCTTACTCGTAGCTTGGGATGGCTGCTTCTATTGATTCCTGAAGTTAGGAGGCTCGAAACCCTTCTTTCTTTGGTCAAACTTCTCATTCTTCTTGTCCTTCCATGCCTTATGGTAATCAGGTTTACGTTTTCTTTGCTCATAGAAATACTTAGACTTCCTAATTGCTTCTTCAAGAGTTCTAGGTTCGTAAAACTCAATTCTATCTTTGTAAGACTAAGGAAATCCACTCAGAAAACGTTGGACCTTCACTTTTTCATCTCTGATGTACCAGACATACCTCAACAATTCCAAGAATTTATTTGCATACTCTTCCATGGTTTGCTGTCCCAATCTTAGGTCATGGAACTCCTTAATCTTGCCATCATAATACCTGTCAAAGAGGTATTTCTGCTTGAAATACTTATTGAACTATTTCCACTTCAGTCTCCTTTCGCTGATCCTCTTTACTTGCTTGAAGTGTTCCCACCAAATGGATGCTCTTCCATTCAAATTGAATATGGCAACCCTTACCTTCATGTTTCTTGAATAATCCTAAACTTGGAAGTACTTCTTTATCCCAAGAAGCCAAGCTTCAGCCTCTTGTCTAGTATTTACCTCACCATCAAATGTAGGAGGTTTAGCCTTCTTAAATTCATCCCGAGAGTGATCCCTATGGCGTCTCTTTCTTTTTCTTTTATGAGAAGATGAGGTTGAATCCCTGCTGGGTTCTTCAGAGTCAGATGACCCACTAGAAGTCCTTCTCTGTCTCCTAGTACTGCTCTTACTGCCCTTCGGTCTTGCTGTACCCCACCCAGAATCTATCTTTCTCTGCAAGTCTGTCAAGCTCTGCAATATAGCAGCGTTCAACTGATGCTGCTCTTCCTAGGATTTCATCAAGCTTCTCATGGTGGCTACAACATCTGAAGGTGTCTCTTGGAATCTCCTTCCATTAGACTCAATGTCATCATTTCCCTTACGGACATTTTCTCCCATGGCATCTCTCTCACGCTCGTAAGAATCTTGAGCATCATATCCGTCATGGGTTCTCATGACTGAAACACCACTTACTTACCAAACTGCACTATCTGGGATACTGCGCTTGACGGTTTCTATGACTCTGCAAACGTGTTAGTAACCCAACTGTTGGATGCATACATTGATATAAATCATAATTACTTACCTTCTCCTGGAAAAATCATAAAAAAGTGATTTTGCCCAAACAAAATATTTTCTTCATCAAAGAGCGTCTGTCTTAAGGGGACGATGGGGGTCAAGGGGGCTTTCCCCCTTGTGGCTTCCGCCATTGCAGGGTAGGTCGAGGGCAGCGCCCTCATTTTTTTTTGTAATTCTTTGATTTTCGCGCAATCTGGCGCATAATATTACTGCCATTTTCCTCCTTCTCGGCCCTGTAAATCCACTGTAAAACTGCTGAAAATCCTACTAAAAACCCAAAAATTTCCTTGTATAAAATCAGGTCTCATCCCAACTAAAATGCTGACACTTCAGCGGTTAAAACAAAAAATTTCCTCCAGCACTCATCAGCGGCCCTGACAACTAACATCGTCCCCTGCATCGGATCTTCATTCGTCTAAGATTCTGGACTTATTATTTATCGGCGATGCTGAGGACTACTGCGTATTGGACATTACATGAACTATGGCATTGGGTAGACAGTCCCTTAGACAGACACAACTGGGGATAGTAATTCCACTGCAGGTTTCGTAGACCATAACTCATCGGCTTTCGGAAGCCCTTTCCACTATCAGTGGTCGAAGCCTCTAACTGTCAGAAGGATATTCCATTAGAAAGATGCAATGGTGGGTGCACGAACAACTAAATCCTTCCGATGTTCATTGGCGGTCCGTACAACGTCTAATCCTCTCCACCGTATCGGCGGTCCAATCTTCTAATATTTTTCGATGTGTCGACGGTCCATACAACAAACTTATTTCGATACATCGACGGTCCAAACCACTAACTCCTTCCATGCCATAGGTGACCCAATCCACTAACTTGCTCCGATGTATCGACGATCTCATAAACTATTTTTTGTCGACAACATCGGCGGTTCGAACGACTAAATTCTTTCAGTGTTTTCTGCCGCATCGGCAGCTCCATCATCTAAATTTCGATGATGCCGAAAGTTAATATCGGGTGTTTCTTCAACTAAGTTGAGCCAGCGTTTCGGTGGTCGTCGGCTGATCTTCGCCGAAACTGCAGCTCCTACATCCACTAAGTTTCACCAACAGTTGACGAACACTTAGAAACTTTTTCCTCCGGTTCTGCGTAGGCTGCGTGATCAGCTAATTCTTGTCGATGTATCGGCTCAGGATTGTTCTAAGTTTCACCGATCAAATCGACTAATCTTTTCCACCGCCGAGTCTGTATTGGATGTCCTTTCAACTAGCTGTCTGTTGCATCAGAAGGGCTTCCCACTAAGTCTTTCGATGTGTCGACGGTCTGTCACTCAGAAAATTTTTCAATGAAATTTTCTATCAATGGAATTTTCTATCCTTCATAGGTTTCCTTCTGTCGTGCTCTGGAAACCTGTAGACTTTGCCACTGCATCTTCACGACCCACTCTGGCCTAATTCTATAACATAATCTTTGATACCACAATGTAACGTCCCTGACCATCCAACCAGCGAAGAGGACACTACCATACACCAAAAAATCCAGGCAACTAGCCCCATGAACATGTACATACATATAAAAAACCTAAATGCTTGAACATACTACATACTAAGATGCATAATCATTCATATACACAGCAGAAGCAAAACATACAATTCAACATTCAACATGTCCATCATCATAATTCATTACCATTAAATACGATTGCAAAATAGATTAGTCAGGAATACTTATCTTATAAGAACTGTCCCACAACCAGCTACGTCACTGCAACGTTCCACCCAGCCATACGCTAGCGTGCTCCTTAATCTCTCAGCAACGCTGCCACCCCCGAGCCAGGCATGATTCCCTAAGGAATAAGGAACTAGTAGGCTTACACATAGACAAGGATAATAAAACAGCCAAGCCAACATAGTTGGGTTTATCAGGCCATCCAGGAGCTGGGAAAGGCTAAATGCTAACCTGGTGAGCTCATTGAAGAGCTAAGGACACCTATAGCAGAACTAGCCTGACTTCTAGGACACCCACACACACCTAACACAAGGAAATCAGTCCCTTCTCTGCTACATAGTCCCTCAGGCCCTGACCTCCCTTCCAGTACTATTCAGGGGTTATGGAGAAGAAATCCAACCCTCTAGCTTTGTCTGTGTGGTTCCCAAACACACCAGGTTTGTCAAGCAAACCAAGCCCTCATCCCCACTCCAACACAGTCCGAAGACCAACCACTGCATACATGTAGTCAAACAAGCGATTCACAACTTGGACAGGAAAAATGACTCCAGAGTCATTCTTGGCCCTATCGTGGCCAAAACGAATCCAAAACAACCTACAGCGACCCCCAAAACATAAACAACGAAACAACCAAAATGTGGGGAAGCAAGAGCCCGTTCTCCACAATGGAACCACCAACGAAACTTACATAGACCATAATGGGGAAGAAAAACAGACTCCCAGCTTGTGCGTGAGAGAAATTTACACCGGACTCCAAAACACAGATGGAAAACACACTAGATACCACTCTGTCACCCAATGACAATCAGAATGACTCTCCTCCTTGCTGCGTGGGAAAAACAATCAGAATCCCAATCGGTGCGTGGGTAACTAGAATGTTCCTGCGTATAAGGATAAATGAGGAGCAATCGCGAGTGGGAGAGTGAGGGAGTGTGTACAGCATCGTCATGGAGAGATTGGAATAATCGGCATAATCCTTTCTTCTACCCAACATGAGGTTCGATTTGCTGGTGGAGTGTGCGTGTGGGCAAGGATTGACAATCCTGCCACACTCCACTCCCCAACAATAACTGCCTCAACTACTCAGCAAAACATTTAAGGTGGTAGTTGGATAAGACAAGGGAAGGTAAGTAAAACAAAAAGGGTGGTGACACATGGCTTTTCCCCCATGGGCTCAAGATTTAACATTCCCTCCTCCCTATCCTTAGGAAAATCATGCCCTTTTTATTATGGTTGCAGTGAGCATAGCTGGTTGGGTTCATTTAATTAAAATGCATGTTTACATGATGACAAAACTTAATATGTGCCGTATACCACGATATACCATCGACAACAATCCTGTTCGCCGAAACATAACACAACCAAATCGATGGTGGGGCTTTTGCCTTTAGCTCCACACCACGATTCATTACAATATATACATCACATACATTTAATGCAAACAAGGTCAAAACCGGGGTGTTACATCTTTGAAACTGAAGCATGAGTGTCATGGATAATTTTCAAGGCCTCTTGGATCTTCTGTTCATCCATCTTCAATGACACTGCAAGAAGATGAGGCTCTTGTAGATGTTCCTCCTCTTCATTTTCCATCACCAGATCAATTTCATGTAGCGCACTCGAGGTTTTGAAATCTAATCCATGTGTTGTTGCTGCAATATAATCATCTTTTAATTCCTCAAAAACATAATTTGGGCTGCAACTTAAGTGCTCATTCATCCTTGGTTTTCCAGAAATATATTCTCTCAAAGTTTCATCCTTCATACTTCATTCATTTTTTACACTAGAATTCTGAACCTCATCACTAGGGGGCTCAACCATTATAAACTTTTCACTTGAAGTGGCGTCCATATCATATTTACACATTGACACATAAAAATCAAAATTTACTAACTCCCCATGTGTCATGTTCTCCTCCTTATGTGGTGGAATTATGATGGCTTGTTCACCCACCCATTTCTTTGCTTCACACCCTACTGAGATGTGCTCAATTTCTGCTTCCTTGTGAGGATTAAGGGGTGACTGTAAATCTAAATCATGTTTCTCTTTTGGATCAAATGTTTGTAGGAGAAAATGGATGCTACAAAAATAAGAACATTCATCACACTTGTTCTCACCTTATTTTCTTCTTGTACATACACTATGGTGGCCTTCTCTCCCACCAAAATTTATGCTTCACACCCAAGTGGTGCGGTCGATTCCTTCTTCCGTATGTGGCTCCTAAGGTGAATCTAACTCTGATTTGTAATCAGATTTTGCATCTGATTCAAAATATGTATCTTTAGCCATACATAAGCCCACATATTGAGCAGTGATCTGGAGATCACCCACCAAGAATCTTGAAGTGTATTCCTTTTCAACTTCTCCTCTTAGGAAACCACCTTGTGGTGGTTTGCACTTCACCTCATGGATCTTTTATTTTCCTTGATCACTTGAAGAACTAAGTGAATCATGTCCCTTTTCCATGATTGATAATGGTTTTGGGTCCTCATACTCCTCTTCATCTTCCCTATCGAGAAGATTTATACCAATATTCCCTTCTTCTTTTTTCCTTAGCAATACTTCAATTAGAAGCACTACATGTTTCTTCCTCTATAAGGTTCATGACCTTCTCCTCCGAATGAAGTTTTGTCAGTGGATATTTCTTCTCCAAGCAAGTTGATGAAAATTTACTCTTTGGATTAGTAATCATGTTACCACTTATTTAATATCTGCTAGGAGAACACCCAAAAAATCTCATAATGCTTGGACCAACATATTTCTTTGCTGCATCTTCCTGTTTGGCTTCTCTTTCTTCTTCCTTACTCACATAGTTGGAACAACTTGGTTCCTCTATGGATGATTTGCTGCCCTTGAAAGAGTAATCATCTACATTCTTGGGTTGAAATCCAAATCTACAATAAAAATAATCTTTGAAAGGAATGGATTCACAAATCTCTTCCCCCAAGGCAAGATACTCTTTGTACTGGTGGGGCAAGTTTTCAGCTGCATCTATCATCTTTGCTAAATATTTCCTAGGATTAGCCATGGGTAGTTCAAAATTGCTTTCTTAATAATCCAAATGGTCATAAAAGTAACCATCCTTGTCTCTTGAAATTTTCAACCCATCATTAACATAGATAATCTCTTCTTCTTCCACAAAATGATCAAAGTCACCATCTTCAACTACTGGCACAACCCTCATGGTTGCAACTTGAATTGGTGATCTGCAAAATTAGTCAATAGAGAGACTTCTTTCCAAAGGAGTGGAGGAAATTTCTATGATACCACTTTAATATCCATGATCTGATATTCAGATCAGAATATTAACTTTCTACAAATTATCTTAATGTTTTAAAATAAAACTTGCAAACAACTAATCGACTTTTGGAAGCTAAGTGGATAAATGAAAATGACTGATACTTTTGGTCACAGGGAAGCGGGAAGAGAGAAAAAATAAAGGAAATAATAGGAATAATAGAGTTTCTTCCCTAACACATTTATATCAGGGACCATTGAGGTTTTGGAGTCCGCTTCGTAGAAACCTACTTCCATGTTGTTGGGTCACCTAACCGTGAAACTAGGAAGCACTTTTCTCATATCCACAACCAGAGGGTTTGGAGAAATGATTTGGATTGGTAATAAATTTATGATACATGTATATAAAGTTATATTCAGGTTTTAAACAAGTATGGACAGTCACAAGGCAGATTAAGGGTTACTCAGCATATACATACTAGTATGGATGAGGTAATTAAAATGGAGAATGGATATGGGTGTTTATGAGATTATAGAGGTTAAATATCATTTAATAATAGTCATTCAATAGTAATATATCATTCTATAAATTTACAAAGAGATATGAGCAAGTATTATAGCATAACTAGTAAAATGACAATTCAGGACTACTCAGCTAGCTCGAATTTTGGACTCCCAATCAATACTCAAATGAAGCATAATTTATGAAAACGAGTTTGTATCACATCATGCGATATATTATATAACTCTAGGAACTCGAATGACTTCATTTTAACTTTTACACATTGACTTATGAATCATTCATTGAAAGCTAGTCAAATTCTAGCTAAATCTGGAAGGGGTGCATAAATTGAAGAAGAAATCAGAGTTTTGTAATTTGTATTGAAGTGAATGATATCAGAAAATTATATAATATGTTATTATATCAGAAATATGCCAATATTACTCTCATAGGATGATGGAAGAATTTCGCCTCTTGCATATAGGAAACTAGCTGTATAATAGAAGAAGGAGGGAGGATTTGATCTCTGAACTTGGTGATGATGATTCTGAAATTTTTATTAGACCTGATCAGCTTTATTAATCTGTTATTACATCAAAAATAGGCCAAAATACCTTTCAAATAATCATGGAAAAATCTATCTTCTTCTACACCAAAAACTAGCTCTAGAAATCCATAGGAAGCTTGGAGATTCGATCTCTGGGATGGATGATGATTTTTCTGATCTTCAAATTCGACTTTATCAGCTACAAGACCTGAAAATAAAATCAATGACAATGGCCAAATGCCATTATCATCTCACATAAATCTGGGGCACATCTCCCATGCTTGACTAGGGGCACATCTCTCAATTCTCAAATGCACAAATGCATTCATAAAATTTCTCAAACTAGCAAAAGATGTGAAAGGGAGTTGGAATATTTATTTTATAGAATTAATGTCGACCTATTGAGAAAGTTACTTGGCTTGGTGACCCGTGAGAATAGGTCACCCATGAGTGAACATACTTTCCTTGCTTTTCTTTGCTTTGGATTTCCTTCTTTTTCCTCTTTTTATGACTTTCCTTCTTTTCTGAACTTTCCTACTTTTCCTGTTTCATCCCGCTTTCTGGATTTATGCTTCTTTTCCTAAAATATTCATCTTTTCTCATTTTTGGCATCATTTTTGGACTCTAGTGCTTACTTGACTTTTACTCCAAGTAATTCCTCCAACCTTATCCAGTAATTCGAATTAGTGGGCCAATTTCTCCATTTATTCAACATAACAAATAAAAATATTAATTGCACCAATAACATTAAATTCTTCATAATTATTTATTCCAAGTGGGTAGAAACTATGGATAAAATTAAAGGCACACTCCTAATTAATTAATTGCTTCATTTTAACCCCTCATTAATTATTTAATTCAATCTGTCACTAGGATCGATGGGGTTCGATCTGCTTCATGGTGCTGTCAAAATGGGAACATGACACATCTCCACCTTTTTTTTATTGCATTTTAGAAGATAGAAAAATAAACCTTCCTCCCAATATTCCCCTTAATTTGAGTATCTAGACACAATTAAGCAAGAAAGAAACCAAGCTTGGGGAGTCTCCCATTGAAGAGCGCCATTTGTTTTCTTACATTTGAGGAGCATCAAAGAAAATATTTCATTGGTCATTGTGGTGGAGTATCTAGACACTTTATTGTTCAAGAAAGAACCAATCTTGGTTAATCTCCCATTGAGGAGAACCATATATTATTGATCATTGTGGTGATGGGAAATTCACGCAATCGAGAAAGAAAATTAGCAAGGAAGAGGATACCCAATGAAATCCTTGAAGAAATTAG
The DNA here is from genome assembly GCA_001517045.1 of Pseudotsuga menziesii. Lineage (NCBI taxonomy): Eukaryota > Viridiplantae > Streptophyta > Pinopsida > Pinales > Pinaceae > Pseudotsuga > Pseudotsuga menziesii. The sequence goes on from LPNX010381669.1 coordinate 24,023, forward strand.
AGAAAAGAAAAGAAATGACATGACCAATCAAAGACGCTCTATGGACACTCAACCAATTCTAGTTGTTGAGTATGCCACAATTCTTCCTACCAATCCACATCAAGAAATACAAAAGAATTCGCTCGAGGGTCCTTCGGTCTCCATATCAGTTGAAGAATGAGCACCGCATGGAACTGGTCAAGGAGTAAAACGTAGGTGCACATAAAGGCCACCTGAAACCTTTGCAGATTTAATTGGATGTGGGTATACAAGTGACAAAGTTAGAGAGACATTGAATTCCAACCGTATGCTCGAAGAAGATAATGTTGTTCATACCACCAAGGAGGATTTCCAATTTCCACCATCCATCCGGCTGATAAAAAGAGACGGAAGGACATGAATCTCATTTTCAAATGCCAGACCGACCGAGTGAGATGGTACAGGGTGTAGTTCCAACCTCCCTACCTCCATTAGGAACTTCACGCCGAAGAACACCAAAACTTATACAGATTGATGAAAGTCTCATTGGTTCTCTTGAAGGTACGCTGTCTAAACACAATATTGCATATCAATATCAATAAATACTTGTCAACTATTTTGATTCTAAATGTGATGGAGATAAATGTAGATTATTTATATCATTGTTAAAATCTAGGTATATGACCGTTGTCAACTTAAGGATAAAGATGATAAACAGTTATGAACCAAGTTCTCATGTTGTCATAAGTTTAGTAGATGCATTTAGTAATATTGGAAATAAATCTTGTTCAAAGGATCACAATGCATCTTGTTGTGTGTTGTCACAATTAATCGTGAACAAAAGCACCAAGGCACTTTGAATTCTTAAGCCTAAATCCAAACTTGAAGGATTGGATATCGAAGCACTCCGTAGGTATTGTTCTAGAAGCGAACAACTTGAATTTGGTAAAACAGATGTCTGGTCCTTCATTAGCAAGTTTCCATGCTCCGATATGAAGCTCACTGATGCAGTAAAGGGATTGATGCAGGAGTTTTGGCGTGACAATAGTAGACCTTCATCAAATATGTACTAAAATTGAGAAGGGGTTCAAGGGATCATGAGCCCCACATTAAAAATTTTCTTGACATGACACAAACAAAATTATATGATAGATTTATCTCAGTTGGAGAAGATCTAGTCGAGTATTTCCCATGACTATGACCACATTTCATATCTCGTACAACTAGGTTCGACTATTATGTTGATAACTTTGAAATGTTTGACGAATAGTTGTGTTTAGTTAGCTGACTCCTAGTTCTGCACTTTGTTGTATGCAGGGAACATATACGTAATGGTTTCCCTAATAGGAAATGAATGGTACATTGACTTCTAGTTGGCATGTTGCTTGGATGGGAAGCAGACCCTCATTGTCTCATTAAGCGACTCCGAGGGCAATGATTTTCCAATTGGGTTGATGGCTATCAAAGGAGAATATTTGACATAGTTTGCCCACACATGAAAGAAAAAAGGTTATGTATTTGAAGATTATAGACCAGGTCAAATTGTATACCATTATACAAACTTAGTTATTGGCACAAACCTCCAGCTACAAACAATGCCAAGCAAGAACTCATCAAAGTCACAATACTTGTTTCCTTACTCCAAGCACGAGACGCTAAATGATACCGTTTCTATTAGAGGTGATCCCGATGGTCTAGTCAAATGACCACATGTAGGTAGTATGGTATATTGGTTTCATGGTCTCATTGATTATTTACAACTTGATAAATTGATTATTTATAGATTGATAAATTGAATAGACTTCTACACCTTGATAAATTGCACAAGCTTCATCATGGGTTTGTTGTATTATATTCATACTTACATGACTCATGCCATATAGCCCAAGACCATTATCTAGCACTTTATCTAGGATATGTCTATTGCAACTGCCTTGAATCTCAAAGTTGGTCCTATAAGGACATCTCCTTGATTCTGATAATTTGTTTCTCCATGGGATCCATGTAGTTAAGGAGTGGTAATCCTATCCAAATAACCATGGCCAATCCTAGCTTACAAACCCTATATCCAATCCTAGTAAATATAGTTTGCACCGTAAACCATAGTTTGAATTATAAACCATAGAAAACTTGGTTTGGAGTCTAGAGGAAGGAATTCTATGCCCCAGGTAGGGATTCAAAAAGTATCACTGAAAGCCTATAGGAGGTGGGCTTCAACGTGCCATAGAATGATGGTCGTGGATCGGATCGATGAACCGTTGACTCCATTAGATTCAAAACATTGATATAGTGATAGGGGTGGCCCTCTACTCTAGGTCCATGGAGAAGGGATCTTGTTTTAGGTCAATTTTGGAAACTAGGGTTTTGCTCAGTAAGGGAATGTGAAATTTTTGCACATTTGCAAATTCCTTAACTGTGAACGTGTGGCTAGAATTCCCACATAGAACTTGCCTAAACATGCTTGCATGACCCACCAAAACCATATTTTGATGCATGATTTCCCTTCGATGCCCTATGTAGGGATTCAACACGTGTTCCTGAAATCCTATAGGAGGTGGGATTCAACGTGCAACAAAATGATGGTCATGGCTCGGATCGATGAACCGTTGAATCCGTTGGATTCAGGACATCGAGATAGTGGTAGGGGTGGATGTTGGGTAAAAACATTTAAACAAATTATAACAGATTTCCAACGATTTAATTGTCAACTTGGAGATATCATAGACTTGTGAGGTACATACAAAATATATGCAGGGGCAGAGTGTCTGTAAACTTAATCTATAACTAAAATTGAATCTAAGTTATGGAAACAAGAAATTGCATAAATTAACTTGTATGGAAATAAACTTAATTGCAAAAAACATGAAATTGCATAAAATAAATTGGTATAAAGCAAATAAACATTAAATGGTATAAAGCAATCAACATTAACTGGTGAGATCACATAAAGCCAATACTATCAATTCATAAGCAAAACATAACAACTCATAAGAAAGAAAGTGTTGAAAATCTATATTAACATGGAAGAGTACACGATTTGCATCAAAGCATAATCTCCATTACAACCAGAAATCTATTCTATGACTAACTCTAAACTATTCTCTACTTCCATACCACTAGAGAGATCTCTAACCAAAATGAGAAGAGAGCCCTCCTATTTATACATGAATTCAAGATACATGATTTTAATTACAGATCCACTATTCTATCAACTTATCCCTTTAAATCCTCAACAAATAGACAACTCATCCCTTCAAATCCTCAACAAATCTACAACTCATCCCTCAAAATTCTCTAACAAATGTTGGATGAGATATTCTCTCCACACCTCCATGATCTTCTCCTTAAAGTTATCTCACATCTAGAAGATGAAATTCGAATCTGAGGCTAGGTGGTCACCTTTGAGCTTGTGAAAGTCTTCAAATACACCTGTAAGCATCACCAAACTGACCAACTTTAAATTATAATGAAAATATGTTATTTTTCTCAATAATTAACCATAAATTCACTTAAAATACTAAAAAATAAATGATTTGGAAAATGGTAATATAAACCCATATTTATTATGAAAGTGGTGAATATTAATGATTTTATGGAAGGATAAGATAGGAATAAGGCAATAAATGGTATGTAAAAGATGAATAAAATGTGGTGTTTTTGCAGCTCAACATACCCCCCAACTTGACTATTTGTATGTCCTCATGCAACTATGCATTGATTTTCTTTTTAACTTTTGACTTTGTAGCTGAGCTTTACATGATGATGGTATGTAACAGTAAATCATTTCTTATGTGACAACCATAACAAATGTTGGTTCTTTTGTTAACAACATTTGCTCATTTTATTTGTATTTTTGCTACAATACATAAGAATTTAAAAGTATATATGCATTAGAAATGATGAACCATCAATGTATAGTAAAAATCCTTTTCTTCATATTATGAATCATGCTAGCATAGTTTGGGAAATACATGTTGATTAAGGGTAATGAGATGATGAATATATAAAATGGCAATGAGTAGTCCCCCTCCAACTTAAGATGTATTAGGTTTGTAAAGAGGAGAAAGGGAATGTGGTAAGGGAATTTTCCAAATTCATTCATTTTCTAACATTTAAGGAATTACACGATTAAATATTAGAAAACATACCTCCACTTACCCAAAAAGCTGATGAATTATTCAAGAGGAATGTGGTTGATACTGCTGCTGGATCATAGAGTGTGAAGTGAAGGAACTGGACTGCTGCTTGGTTGGATGAAGTAGAAGATGAGAGCTAAAAGTAGAACTGTGGTACTCTCATATGGCTGAAAGTATGCTACTGTAAAACTGTTGATGATGTCATGAAAAGTATATAGTCTTCACCTGCTATAGAACTCGATGGTACAATTTTTGCCATGCAAATAAATGTGTCAACGTCGAACATGGAAAGAAGTCATTGGATTACCGACCATTGATGAAGGTCATTAACCAATGCAAGGAAATATCACCATTGATGTCAATGAGTGCTAAGGTACCTAAGTATATCGTGCAAAGTGCGGATAAAGGAGTTGATGTCAAGCCACTTGCAAGATCTAACGATAAAGGGACATTAATGTATTCCCATGATTTTTAGCGAGATAACTTGCCATTAAGGCATGTAAACCTCAAGCTACTAAAAATAAACTCTAGTCTCTATCCCAGATAAGGTGCTGAGGTCGATGGGGTAAGACTTGTTGAAAGGTGGGCCTTAAGGAATCCCACGTCTGTCAACACGAGTTGTACATAATGAGTGGTAGGACTATAGATGAAATATATCATGGTCAAACAGTTCTTATGGCAGGGATTACAAAGCAATGTAGTCATGGAAATGAATCTGAATGGTTTTATTTAGAAGGAAAAAGATAAATTGGAAATGAGAAAAAATGTGTGCGACTCAAAAAGGTAGACATGCAGGAAGTTATGATGTATAAGGCAGTGAAAAAGTAGATTTTGACATGGATAATGGATAAGCTTGAAAGGAAAAAGGGTAAGTGATCATGACATGGCGTAATTGGTTTCTGAAAGGCTTCTTTGTGGCAGCAAATGTCATGAAATACACAAGGGAAACCCAACTTCTTCAAGCTTTAACTGGAACATTTTTCTGAAAAGTTTCTACGGTCCTAGAAATCACTTCTGCACGCCATACGCTCATCTTTAAATCTGCAAAAGGTTAGTATTTCCCTGCAACAAACTTGTTAGAGCATTAAAATTATAGAAAATATGTGCTTAATCAAAAGTTAAAATAAATAAAATGCTCTTATACCTGAAAAATAACAACGCTTTTTGTCAAAACCTGTTTCTGAGTGACTTGTGAAAAACAAGTTAGCACAATAATCATAAAATTTTGAGCAAATTCTAAGTTCGTGTAAAATTTAAAATTTTATGCTTTTATTTTTAATTAATACTTTTTTAAAATAAGTGCATCTTTATGTAATGCTTGAGCGACAGAGAGAGAGAAAGTCGACCCTTTCAGTGGTCGACCCCTCTAAAGACATACTATCTTAGAATAGAGAAGAGTGTGCAACAAGCAATTTCTATGATAAAAAGTTTAGTAGTTTCAAGCAAACGCCTATCTGCCTACCTCCCCCACAGAGAAGACGTGCCAGGTCCCACTATGCAATAATAAAAATCAAGAAGAAAGCTTAGCTACGACAACAACTAAACCTTCTATTTCAAAAACACATATTTTATTAATTTATGTTTGACCTAAAATTTTATTTATAATTGTTTTTTTAGTATATTTTAATTATTAAATTTTTTAAGTATTTATTGTTATATACATATTGACCTAAAATTAAATTATATTAATCTAATTTTATGGAAAAGTGGAATGATGTATTAAAATGGATATATATTTATTTTATTTTTCGTTTTTAGTTTTGATAAGTTATAAATATATATACAAAAATAGAAAGTTTTATTATGTATTTTTTTTTTATTGTTACATTTTTATTTTTTTAACTTTTTAATTGTTGTACACTTTTCTTCTTTTACAAAGAAAACAAATAAATCAAAGTATTATTGCTTTAGTTTTATGATCTTTAGTATTATATATATATTTTTTAAAAATATATTTTATATATATTTTAATTTTTATGTTTTTATTATAATCCAAGAGAGCAATTTTTTAAGTATTTATAATAATAATATTTTTTTTAAACTTTTTAAAATATTTTTTTTATAATTGAAACCAAATAAAATAAAATAAAAACAACTTACAAGAAGTACCTTATTATTGCGTCGAGAGGCGCTTTATAGCCCAGTATGGGGGAGATCTTGTAACGTGATGTAACGTTAATAACGTTTGTAACATATGTCTGCAAAAAATAATAGTGATAGTGAATATTATGGGATAGATCTTGTAACGTGATGTAGTGATAGTGAATATTATGGGAGAGATCTTGTAACGTGATGTAATGTTTTCAACATGTCGGCAAAAAAGTAAAAATTTAATTATGTAAAAAAAATATGTGGGTCAAGAAAAAAACACAAAATTGTATTATCCGCAAAAAAATGTTGGCCTTGCACATGGTTTTAAAACCATGTGCAAGGCATTCTAAAAAACCCATGGTTTTATTGTACATGGTTTAGGAGGCTTTGCACATGGTTTTTAAACCATGTACAAGGCCTCCTACACAACCCATGGTTTTATTGTACATGATTTGGGAGGGCCTTGCAAATGGTTTTAAGACCATGTGTAGGGCATCCTAAACAACCCATCATTGTAGGAGGGCCTTCCATATGGTTTTAAAACCATGTGTGGGGAAATGGTGCAATGTTCGTTCCTAACAAAATAAAAAATAATAAAAAATATTATATGTCAGCCATAAATAATATTAAATATTAATAATAATAAAATTGTATGTGGATCTTTAATAAAAAGATGTGTCTTTTGGTTTGAATCAAATCAATGGATACCTAAGAAGAGGTTTGCACCTCGAGAGATTTGATCCATCTAGACGTTTGATAAAGCCTAGGATTTAGATCTATGCTGGTTTATTTACACTAACCCTAAGTTGTAATACATTTTCAAAGCACCCATAATGCATAGGAGTCTTTCCTTTTTAGATGGATGTATTCATTTACACTATCATTAAAATGGGTATCATGACTAAGTTATAAAAAGACTAAAATATATATATAAAATGGGGATGGTTTGTATTTTATCATTAAAAATTTAATATATATCAAAGCCTTTCATGATGAAGAAGGTCACTTTTATCTTTTACTGCTTCTACGTCGATGATTAAGCTTGTTTGTCATTATAATTTGATGCATGAAGAAGTTATAACGCTTACGCCAACTCATAATGAAGAGTTTTATTTGGTTTTAGTTGAAGATAATTATGGAGCTGTAACAAAGTGAGAAAAGACTCACGCCAACCATACGTTTATCAAGGAATATTATGACGTGAGCTACATTATTATCAGGCTATTAAAAGAACATATCATTGCTAGATCGCCAGACTGAAAAGGCTATTGGAAATTGTTAGCAAGATACCAATTATTCAACTCCAGAGATTTGTCGCACAATTAAAGAAAAACAAGTTACAATGTCACATATTCAACTCCGGATTGTTTTATTCGCCTCTATCAAATCGTGGTTAGTTTAATAAAGATACGACGAGAATCACCACGAAAACGTATGGAAGGTCGCTTTCGGGATACTCTGCAAAAGAAGCAAAGAATGCTGCCATGATATTACTGTGTAGAAACTCTCATAAAATAATTCACCAGCTGTCTGATACACACATTTTGATTGAGAAGAAGATTCTGAAATAACATGCCAGTCTATGAAGAAGGATGCTAACCAGCTGCCGACCAGGTGTAAGGTGTATGATTCTAGATCTCACTTGAAAACCACAAGAAGAGGATAACATAACTTACTGTCCACCACATTCCAAAACAAAGGAGATCTAGTTGAGTTATTCACCACCATATTGAGCGCTTGATCACTGAGTTTGCTCAATGCCATTCGATGGTTAATGGCCTGCTCAATGGTTTTCTCAATGGCATGCTCATCTGAAATCAAATCAGTGTTACCCTTATAATATTCTACAAAACACCGATTTGAATTCTCCTATTGGAGTCCCAATAAGCGACGTAAGCAATCCCGGTCATCAAAGTCTCCACATGAATCGAACATGGATCGGACAGGTAATAATCGATGTCAACATTAAAGGTCTATTATAATAACAAGAGAGGGCAGGTTTGTGACCAAAATCAAAGCTGCCCAAATACATTATATCTTGGTTTCCTTTGCTTTAACAATATATGTGGGGCATCGGCTATAAATCCAGCTAATTCTTACTAAACGCTTTGCAGAGAAACTCCCCGAAAGGCCTGGCAATAGCATATCAGCTCAATATGGGTTGTGTTCAAAATGACTCATTGTTTAAATGGGTGGAGTTCTACACAATGATTTGAGCAATTAGTACATAAATCACCCAGAAGAAGCGCATGGAAAACATTCAAACCCTCCTTGATGTGCCCTCTCCTAGGGAAGATTGCAGTCAAACGGTGCATCCCTCCATATATAAACACTGCCACCTCTGCAAAAATTCCTTTGAAAAAACTCAAACCACGACAATGAAGATCATTGGAGAAATTATCACCATCTCAAGGCGATGATTGAATTTTAGATGACGTTCTGTTTGGGAAGAAGTATCTATCCAGTGACGACTCAAAAGAGTTCTAAACAAAATGCTGGTGAATCGGCGGCCATTTTGGCGAGTTAGTTGAGTAATTGATTGTAACAGATCTTGGGTGATTTTGTTTATCGATAACAGAGGAGATGTTGGTATATCCACGCTATATTAGGATTGCCCAGAACAACCAACAGAAAGATGCCATTTGTAATCGAAGAGAGGCCCACGAACCTGATAAAATGAAGTGGAAGCATCATTAATGCACACGCATTTGAGGGAGCTACAGCGTAGATAGGTGTTTATTTATTGTGGCAACCAAAACCGCTGTAGAAGATAAGTCTGGTGGGCATGGCGTCATGCACCAAACTAAAGTCTTAATGACTTGGCTGTTGAAATCGCCAATATGTTTTGAGCGAAATAAATAGGCACAATACCTTTTATTTATTCTATTATGCATAAGACTTGAAAGTCTATTTCTTATCTAGATCTACAGTCATATTTACTAGCGATCCAACATCGATTGTTTTATCGTTTTTATATTTGCAGGTTTAACTAAGTTTTAATAAATGTTGCCGCTGTGAATCAGGCCTGGCTGAGATACTATTGCAGCCCAAATATTTTTACATAGTCAATTGAAATTCCTTGAGAAAAATGATTTTATGTTTGCAGGTAGCGAATGTAGGGCTAAAGGGTTGTGTCATTTACAGGGCTATTTGCGTTTGCGTTTGCAAGTTGTATATCAAGGACCGAACAGTTTGTTTGTCTTTTTTTTTTTTAATATTTTAACTTTTTTTCCTTTTTACTATTTATGTTAATGTTTCAGGAATGGTGTTGTTTTCATATATATATATAATGTTTATTAAAGGTTTCATTTTATTTTATTTTATGTATATATATTAATGTCTCAATGTTTAAAATTGCAGGTTTTATCAATTTAAAAAACTAAAAGCTAACAGAGAAACATAGGTTTATTTAAGCCCTTATATATGTTCAATATCATTAGGTTTTTGTTGAATTAATGTATTAAAACTTAGAAAACTAATATTTAAAAAACAAAGAAATATTATGTTTAATCTTTTAATAGATATTCTTTTTCATTTTAAAATTTATCCTAAATTCAAACTTTTATTTTATTTAGATTAAATTTTTTTATTTAAAAAAAAAAAAAAAAACTAAAGCAATCAAAGAAGCATAAAATAATTATATAGAAAAGAAAAAAAACTAGTCTATATATTTGTTTTATTTGTTTATGAGTTTGTTTTATTTTCTACTAATTTATAGAAGAGACCTAATCTGTTTTTATTCCTAATATAATTAGAAAATTTAGAAAAATGGAAAGAAATAAAAGATTTTACAAATTTTTAGGTTTAAAATATGAGAATTATTTTAATTCTTAAAAATAAAAAATTAGTAATTACGACTATTAAAAATAAAATTTTAACAAATAAAAACATTACAGCAAATTAAAACATGCTAATTTTAAATTGGAAATAAAACTAAAACCTACCTAATTTAATTTAATTAAAATTTAGAATCATTTAGGTATAGTAAAATTTCAAGTGGAACCATACATGAAATTTCAAGTCGAACCATACATGTAAAAGCAATACAAGAATATTTACATGCGATTTTATAAAATGAAATCTAATATATTAAAAAGTACGAGAAACTAGGGATTGTAAATTTAAATTAACAAAACAAAAACAAAAACAAAGCTGATCTAACTACATACTTATTTGGAAACACTGTTCGATGCAACTCTCGTTTGCATGATGATCACCTGAGATCCCTT
>LPNX010381737.1:0-30503 GCA_001517045.1 Pseudotsuga menziesii
ACCAAGGGAAAAAACACCCTGGGATGATCGGATTGACAAATAAAGTCTAAGAGACCGAGTCTTTTACAGACACTATCATGCTAGAACATTTATTACAATTTCCTCATGGGGTATGAACATGTGATTTAGTACAACAAGCACTTCCCAGAAGTACTTCCAAAGGTCTTTTTGAAGTCCGAACAAGTTAGCCCTATCCGGTTCACTGGGATCACTTGATAAAAACCATTAAGTACAACTTAGATGGTAACACAGCCCAACCTAGGCAGGCTCAAACTGTCACAACCCAACCCTAACAGCCTTGAAACAATCACAAGCCATATCTAGCAACCTTCAAATAGTCACGGCCTAGCTCCTATAATCATGGACCAACAATTAGTATCTGAATAAGGTCATGTGTGAGGTAGAGAGAGAAGGAGCCATGCATAATTGGTATATTCTAGTACCATGCAGAGAAAGAGAAACAAACCCTTAGATGTCAAGAACAAGAGAGCAAGAACTGCATATGAAATGTATAAAGTGAAACCAATGGCTTACTAACATTCCAGCCAATGCACCTGCCAAAAACCCTAGGAATAATTCTAGTGGTTTGACAAAGGACAATCCTCTTATCCTGCAATGTATACAGAAATGTTCTCTTCGCTTGGAAGAAGAAGCCATAGGAAGTGTGCCATATCTCCAAGTTCTATTGGTTGTGATTCATATTATAGTGTTTGGTGGGTTCCTAAAGCTTCTTAACATATGAGAAAACTTGAGTCACGTATAGGTTATGTAATCATAAGTATAATACCCAATTGGAATCACAAACAACTTAAGCTAGTATTATAGTGATGGAAGTAGTGATATTAGTTTTATCTATTCAATAAGTGACATGTTGTTAGTGTAATGAATCGAATAAAATGCTGTAACTCTAAGCTTATACTATTAGTTTGTACAAAGATTTTAATAGAGCTCAACATGGCTTACTTGAAGTATAACCATTGATAGAGTTGAATAAGCATGTAACTAGTACGATCACTTTATCCTTACCATTGATTAAGTAATTACGCTGAGTGGTATTTATTAGTCTTACTTCATGATAGGTTATGTACTCTTAGAGCTCAATAAGCATGGTTTAATCATGATACAATATATAAGCTTGTCCATTATTACGATAAAGATGAGTAGTTTTCATTCACATATTGTATGTTATATCTTATGGAAACATAGTATCATAACTAGCAGGTGCAGAATAGTTACCAGTATTACTATACAGGATAGTACATCCCTATTATAATAGCATGAATACCATTGAACATACTGCTTATATCATGTATAGATATTGTAAGTGTAATCTACGTTGTATCTCTAATCAATGTGATATCAAGAAACCACTCATATCAAGAACTATAGGTTATCCAGTAATCAGAACCATACTAGACCTTATAAACAAGTGATTTCACCATGTTATCACCCTTTGTTTATCCGTAATGAATATGATATGTATATTGCTTGGGATCTATAGTGAGGTTAGGTATTACGTTATCTCAGTAATATAAGAGCTTATTGATAGTCAAGCTTAACCAAAATTCAGAGCTTAGGTAATGGCAATCATTATACCTGTATAAGCATAACACTAAATATTACCCTATTTTATGGGATTCACATTGTAGCAGGGGTTTCTCCCTTGCTATAGGGCAGGAATGGATAGCTTCCATCTATAGGATAGAAGGATAGGGTTCTTGATGGTAATGCAAGAAAAAGAAAACTGGAATAAATCAAATAACAGAAAGGAAAGAGATGGAAGAAACCCCTCTGCACACAAGGTTAGGGTTTAAACTCCAAGGCCCGACATACAACTGTTAGAACCAAAATACCTGCAAAAACATGTTAAATAATGAACCTGCAAACAAAATCTGTTAGAAAAACTACAAACTACTAAAGAAAACACATAAAACAACACAGGTATACCTTCTGGTTGGAATGGGCCACCATGCCCTAGCTGGGAGAGGACCTCTCTTAGAAGGGGGAGCTATGGCTCAATGGAAGGATGGAGGAGGGGGAGAGTGAATGGCTTGAGAGGAAAAATATTGAAGGGAAGAATGTTTTGAGAGTGACCCCCACCCCTCTATTTATGGGGTTTTTAGGGTTCTAAGCCCTTGGTCAGGGCTTTAGCCCCTTTTTGGGGCTTTTATCCCCTTTCGCTCAATCTTTAGCTCCTTTTAGGGTTTTAGGCTCCTTTGAGGGGTTTTATCCCCTTTTTGGAGGCTTTAGCCCCTATGAGAGATATTTAGGCTCTTTTTAGGGGTTTTTAAGCCCTTTTTCCTATTTTTAAGCCTTCTTGAGGGTGTGGGGGTCAAATGGGGTCAAATGAGGGTCGTGCATGGGTGATGTAGGCCATGGAGAGATGAGTGAGGGATTTTTTGGGTTAATAGATTTCCCCCTGATGTGTGAAGGTAGGATCTCATCGTATGGCCGACGAACATCATAGGATTTTCTGCGGAGAGGTGGTGCTTCCTAGACTAGGGCATGGTGGCTTTTGGTTTTTGTATTAATGTGGTTCCCATCAATGGGTGAGATACAAATAATGTGTGACATGTATATGGATGAGGTGGGCATTCCCATGCTCATAACAATGTCATAAGAATAATGTAATATATGCTCTATAATATAAGAGCCGATCATATACAACTGATGATACATAGTCTTTTCCTCAATGAGAGGATGAATACAATACTGATATGAAGAACTGCTACATTGGACCCATGGAATTCTCATGGAATGCTATATCTTCATGACTAATAGTCTGATGGATCTAGAACGGTACATAGCTATATGGATTTACTGATTGAGAGTCAGAGTCTTTATGGTACAAGTATGATGTATAAATCATAAATCTATATAGAAGCACTGCTGGGGCTTCTGAACACTGTCTCCAACGCAACCTAAAAATCACAAGGGACATGAACCTGTTTAGGTCCCTCGAATAGACTCGTCAATGTGCTAGAGTTAGGTGACATTCGGGGTCTTCGACCAAGTACTGCACGAACCAATACCCTGTATGAATCTCAATGGTGCAATGATATAGTTGGAGTCGAGCACGTGAGAAACAACCATCTCAAGAGGCACTAAGGACTCCTCTCAAGTGGTCCAAGGAACTCATCAATGAGGCTAATGAAACCAAGATACAGGGACCTCTAGGTCTATCCTCTGGAATATGTGTGTTGTCGTCGATAGAGGGAGACCTACCCCAGGTCAAGGCAATGGTGTTTTTTTTACTAGAAGTGAGAGGGAGATAACCGAAATATGTGAGACAATATCTATACTAGCCCACTGAATGGGAGGGAAGGGAAAGAGTTGACCATAGGCAGAGGGAGTGTAGTAGACTCAAACTTCCTTTGTTCAGAGTATGACGGCAGGGAAGAGTAGGCAGCAAATGAAACTGAGCCATGGGAATGGGATCATAGATATAATGCTTGGAATTTCACTACAGATGGGAAATAATTGGGGGAGGTCGACACTTTTGATATTGATGGGATCCAAGGAAGACACATTGTAGAGTACTCTGAACAAAGGTGACCCAAAGTGGGAATGCTGCCAAATTATTTTCTATGGGGTGGTGTCTAGAGACACCGTTGTGGTACGGTCTCATGGATTTTTGGCGATCTCGAGAAAGTAAATGCTCAATGGTGCTTTCAATTTTAGAGAGTCTGAAAGCGCGCAGAAGACTCCAATGGGGGCTCTTTTTTGTTGGTAGTCTCCTATGCCTGAAAAGGGATAAAAGTATGCATAAGAGAGCTCGCCCATCTTGTAGGGGATGAGAGACTTCTTTACCATTGGTATTCCAATCAGGATGGAAAAGGTTAAACCTATACTGACTGGACGATCATTCAGATACTTTTATGAGCATGGATGAAACCAAGTTTGCTCGGCAATATTTTCTTGATGAGAAGGCTAGAAAAGAGCTTAATGACAACCCATGGTGAGATTTTTCATAAAGTGTGGCCCCTCTGCATGAGAAAGCATAAAACTATGCAAAAGGGAACGATCTTGGCTTGAATATGCCAAGGTGGTCCTTTTCATTTGATGGTCTACATAGTCCACAAAAGGAGATAAATGAGATGACGTAGACACCCTTTCCTATACTTTAACGAGTAGGAAATGAAGTAGGTACACTTAGAAATATTTTCATTCTTTTAGGAGTTAGAAAAGAGCTTAAATGAAACTCTAGTATGGTCAACCAACTACAGTAGCATAGGCAGTGCCCCATGTCAGGACGGTGGATAGTGGTCCAAAGGTCATCCACGCAATATAGATGGAGCAGATGGCTCTCAAACATACCAATACATGCATGGGATAGATTGCGGCAAAGGCACACGAGTTAGTGCGGCAGAGGCATGCAAACCAAGGTGGCTCTCAGATAGAGGTCAGGAGAGTCATGTGTGAGTTGTGGTGGATGGACTTAACTACGTGTGATGTGAGGGCAAGTCCAGAGGTATTTATATGCCAAATACATGCAAAGGAAATGATCCATCTTCCGAACAATGGTCCGAATATCTGCATAAGGTGCAGTGGACAGAGTAGAAAGCTATGTGTTAAAAATAAAAAGTATGTTCCTTACGGGTGGGGGCCCGAGGACCCGCATGAGTGGCAGAAGGCAAGTGTGATGCAAGCACAGGTCTGAAGACACTTGTATCATCATGATGTGGCTCATAAATCAAGGTAAATTCTAGGAAGTGGTACCAAAAATTACTTGTTAAACATGAGACGATGGTCTCATAAGGATATAGAGGGCATAATTCTGAAACGAATGGTGTGAACGACATCTCAAATGGACTCCGAATGGTCCTGTTGTGTCGAACAGGAGAAATTAGGTCAAATAGGGCCTATATAAGGGTGGGGACCACTTTTTCAAGTGTCTTTATCACTGTTCACTGTAGAGTGGGCCCTAGATTTTATTTTGCTGATTTCTCCTGTTTCGACCGACAGTTTCGAGTTCTGGGACTTGCAGGTAAGAGCTCTTACCCAATATCTTGTTTTTGGCAGTTTACATTCTGTATTCAGTCACCTGCAGGTCATCCATGAGCCTATTGGGGTTTCATGGAGCCAAGTCACACCTTTTGAGGGAAAAAGAGTGACCTGTTCGCACCTGTGGGGCATTTTTGAGCGACCTGGTCCCTCATTTTTCCTAAACTGGTGCGACTTGGCCTCTAGGTGACATTTTTTTATGAGAGCAGTGGCTGACATTTGTGGTTTCTTATGCAATATGGATGAGATTAAGTAGCAGGAGAGAGACTGTAAAGACCTCTGGGAGGTGTCATTGTGGGACAAGGATGTGCATGATACATTGGCCCATTCTGGTTTACTGAAGTTCATGAGGATACCCCTTATGAAGAGCTTGCGTTTGTTGCTGCAAACACTGGTGGGATTTTGGGATATTGGGGAGGAGGCCTTCCTCTTCCAAGGTTAGCGTATTGAGATCATGATGGTGGATGTGTACTTTTTGACTAGGATCCCCATATTGGGAGTTGTTGGTGACTTGGCACCGATGCTGTCTCAGGGGGAGACATTGGAGGAGCTATGTGACAGGCATTGTTATGCTACTGCGTATGTGTGTGGATCCTACATCTTAATGTGTGACATTAAGGACCTATCGACACGAGCGGTGGTAACATTACTGCTGCGTATCTTGGGTTCCACGAGGAGCCACAAGATATCTGGAGAGCAACTACAGTTGGTAGAGCATGCTATGGGGGCCACATACTATGGGTGGACCCAGATGTATCTTTAGGCTGTTTGGTGTAAGATGAAAAACATGAAGGCATATGGGACAGGATTTTCCTTTGGCTCCTTTCTATGTGCTTTCTTTTTGAGAAAATACCTACTCTGCGTCCGCACCGGACCGTGTAGGATAGTGGTCCATGGGAGCCGCAGATGCACAAGTGGTTCTAGATGATGGTCTAAGAGGGTGGCAGCAGACTGGGCCACTTCTTCATTGAGGAGTTGTTAGAGTAGTGGCGTTAGTTTCCAATGTTCATTGAGGAGTACCCGTATGTGGGTATGAACTATCATGGGGACCCCGAGATGCCCCGACCTACAGGCCAGGCATGGGGACCAACTGGTATGTATGTGTGATGTCTTTATGTTCATCTTTATACATAGTGTAGTTGAGCTGGTTGATAGTTGTATGTTTATATGTGTAGAATGATAGTGTCCTTGTTTGTGTATGCAGATATTGGTCCCTAGCCACTGCCCATATATCAGAGGTGAGTGGTTTCTATGGCACCTGCGGGGAACCCTCGCAGGCGACGATGAGAGGTGGATGAGTTTCTACCGCATATAGAGTGGCTTACTGATGGGATGTCTGATGATGGCTGGAAGCATTTGAACAATGATATGATTGCTTCCATTCATAGTTTTCCTCCAGAGGGGACCTCTGTGATGAGGAAGATGGCCGTGGGATGTGATTACCTTCGTCGAGCAATGAGAGCCAATCATTTTGCAGAGGATGAGTCTTCTGAGGAAGATGATGATACTGAGCTAGATGATGAGTCTGAGTCAGATTAGCAGCCTAGTGGGGCTATCACTAGTGCATTGGTGCACTTAGGAGTTTTTGCATCGCTATGTATATTCCACTGAGAAAGCATATGTGGCTTCTCATTTTGTATTGGACATATTTTGGACATGTGACTTATCTATCTATATCTATATTTTTGACGCATGTGGATGCACTTTTATGGTTTTATATGTGAGTCTTTTTATGATGATGTGAGATGTAATTCCTAAATGATGTATTGTTACACTTGTGTGTGTATTTTTATATATGATTACGCATGATGTTATGGTTGTATGTTTCCTATATGTGATTATGAATGTGCTAGTTTAGAATGTCATTATCCATTTGATCTGCTACATTATTGAAGTTTCTAGGAACATGTGTGAATGTAATGGACTCAAATGTTCTAACCATCTGTTTAGTGCGCAGGAATTTTCTAAAGAGGCAGGGATCACGTATGCGGTAGTAGTTGTTCAACTGAAAAACAAGTAGCTGGGAGTCTAAGAAAACATCGAGATGGTGAATGCCTAACTAGAGAGTTGTAGCCAAAAGGCCATTGACACCGTCATAATCAGGCTATTTGTTAGTCGCACTACCCACACATATTCCGTCGATATGGATCAACTCGTGCGACGAGGAGTAGATGACCAATGGAGTTGAGGCGAGGTTCGAAGACCATGTGCTTGCTCCATCAACAAATCTGATGTACCGGTCCGAGGTAGGATCCATCTAGAGCAATGAGGGGAAATGATACATAAGACTCACTTTTGAAAAATGTGTAAAACAAAAAAGGAAAAGACTATATTACAAGCTATACTACCATCACTCAAAGGGGTGACGTTAGAGGGAAAGTCATTTGGATTTTCAGGGGATTAGTAGTCATTCCTTTGTGTGACACGATGAACCCTAGGAGACAGCCTGTTGGGACATAGAAAACACACTTAAAAGGGTTCAAGAAGATTTTGTACTTGCGACATTGTAGGAATAATTACCGCAAGTCATCTGTGTGTTGTGCTTGCTTCTGTGACCGCGCGGTGAGTTTATCAAGATAAACCAACATGATGTGAATGAGGTCACAGAAATAGTGTGTCATGGAGTGCTGGAAGGTGGCTCCAACGTTTTTTAGGACAAAGGGCATGAATTGATATGTGAATGCGCCCCACAGGGTTGTGAACATAGTCTTGTAACGATCTTCTTTACGGATGTGAATTTGGTTATATCCGGAAAATCCGTCCATGAAGGAAAAGACCTCATGTCCGACGGATGCATCAATAATCTGATCGATGAAGGGTGTTGGGAAGTTGTCTTTGGGACATGCCCCATTGAGATCATGGAATTTTGTGCAAACATGGATGGTAACCTATTTTTTATTCACGATAACAGGATTAGAAACCCAAGTGGTGTATGCAATGGGGTAAATGAAGCCGGCTGTGTGCAACTTCTCTATCTTGTCTTTAACCGTGGCCACTTTGGAAGGATGGATAGGCCGTTGCTTTTGGTGTATGGGGGCCGCATCGGGCCATGTGTTGATGTGGTGTTCCATGATGGATGGATGCAACCTAGGCATTTCAATGTAAGACCAGGAAAAGATGTCAAGGAATTCTTGGAAGAGAGCTTTGTAGGCAACGACTTCTTCTAGAGAGCAGGATGCCCCCAGTATGATTTCTTCAACAACATCGAGATTGGTTGAGATGTTGATTTTGGTGGTTGGCGATATGTTGGCTATGTTCCCTTCTTTGAAGGAATCTGGTGCCAGAATGGGGTTTTTGAACCAGTCAACTTTCCCATGAATGGAATCTTTGGTTTCGACGAAAAACTGGTCAGACTGCAACACAAGTTCTTTGGGGAGGAAGAACGAGCGATGATGCATGTCATCCCATGGGTATTCCAGGGTGGTTATGGCTTCAAGTATCTCCTCATTATTGTATAAGAAACGAAGAGATAGGTCTGATGGACCATCGTTGGTGGTGGAGACAAGAGGGTCGGTGGAACTGGACATCATGTAAATGGACATGGTGTCCGAAGAAGGAGGTGGGGGGTGAACTTCTTCGATTAGGGTGATCTCAGATTCAAGGGAATGTTGACGAAGGTCACCTAAATCCATTCAGAACTTAGGAAAATCTTGAGAGTGGTGAGAATAGTGTCCATACATCCCGTAAAGGGTGCAATCATGGTTTGTTCTCAATGACTTGTTTCTCACTATTGGTGCGCTTAGGGGTTCAACCACGGGGATGTTTTTGGTTGTATCCATGGCATCCAAATGTGGTCGGATTATAGGAATCTCAGGGAAGTTCTGATTTGGATGGCGCTGTTCTTCACAGACGGTGCAAGGCCTGTTGAGGTTTTGTAGTAGATTTTGCATTCTTTCCCCTGGCCCTTTTTGGGTGGGGTTGTGCAGGTGGAGGTGCGGTGGTTGGTTTTTACGGGATGGGTGGAGGATGAGACTCAACCACAATGGGTTGCACGAGGGTTAAGACTATCTGGGGAATTGGTGGTTGAGATGTTGGATCAAGATACCACACGGGAATTCCCAATGTAAAGTTGGGTAGGTTTAAGGTTTCCATTACTGGCTTGCTCATGACACCAGGTGGGGGAAAGAGGAAGGGAATTGTATGAATTGGAGAGGAGCCCAGATAACTCCCTGATGGTTGTAAGTGGGGATGAGGTTGTGGTTGCACCTGTGCATAATGCTGTGGCTACAAATGATGTTGCAACTACTGTTGATGTTGCGGATGTGGATGGTGTTGTGGTTGCAGTTGGGGCTACGGCTGTGGTTGTTGTTTGGGTGTAGGGGTGCTGGATGAGAGCATGCACATGTCCATAGTCTCGTTTGGTGTCAATGGTGGTGACACTAAGGGTAAAGAATCCATCATTGTAGTATCGACAAACAACCTAGGGCCCACATTCAACAATGGGGAGGTTGGTATGTTGTCAACCATGGTGTTAACCATAGGGATAACATTGGTGTGTGTGGTCATCCCTTACGGATCAATGGTGTTGATCGTAGGGATAATGTTGGCAGGTGTTGTTATCCCTTGCGGATCATGATAAGTCAGTTGGTCAATGATCACGATTTTCCCTTCGTGGGGGAACATCATGAGATGAAATACAGTTGATGCTACGGCTCTCATGGTGTACATATAACTTCTTCTGAGGAGAAGGTTATAGTCCAATTGAGTGTTGACAACCTCTATGTCAGTCAGAACTATCTTCCTGGCTAATTTGATGGGGACATGGGGGAGGATTCCTTGGGATTTAGTGGGATGGCCATCATAAGCTTGCAAAGTTGGGGAGGATGGTTGTAGAATCGGGGATCCAAGTTTCTTCCAGACTAGGGTTGACATAACGCACGTGGATTCCCCCTCATCCACTATGCACTGATTCACAACCAAATTCTGTATAGACACTGGGATTTGAAAGGCAATGGTTGATGGAATTTGAGGTTCTCCATTATCCATGTCGAATATGATCAAATTGGAGTCATAGGGGTCTACGGCCCCAAGGGCAGCTTGTAAGGATTTTCGCTGCTTTGGTCAAGTTTTGAGTACCTCAAGAGTGGACATAGTGGTATGTGTTCGGGCCAAATCATCCACTATGGTTTAGCTGACAGCAGCTCTAGCTGTGGCATTATTGGCAACCCGACATATGGGGGGTGCAAAAAAGGGGGTAACTGAATAGGTGCATTGGTTATTTAGACATAGATGCCTCTGATGTGTTAGCGGGATTAGTGTTGGTTCCATACTGATTTTTTCTAGTTTGTAGATTGACCTCTTTAGTTGTCATATCTAGCAGGTGGTGGACACCTGTTTCTTCCAGGGGAGGTTCCCCCGGAGCGTTGGGATTGGGTTGAGGAGGGGGTGCGGTTGCTACCAATCGTTGGAATAGTAATGGGTTTTGGAGCACCATAGGAGGAGGTCCTTGTGATGTTAGGTTGGGTTGGGCTTGGTCCGTTGTGTTGGTGGCATGTTGAACCTCGTTTCTTATGGCTTGTTTAGCGTGACCCATGAAGGGACACTCGACTGTGTAGTTCCTGTAGACCTCACATAGTGTGCACGGTTGGTTTGTCCGCAATGGAGCATTGCGTCTTGGTGCATTTGGTCATTGAGGATTTTGGGCTTGTCGGTTCATCACGCCATTGTTGGGAGGATTTGGCTATTGACTGCCTCCCTACGGTTGATTTTTGCCTTGGTTCCGGGGTCGGTTATTCCTGGCTTGCCCTTGTTGGTTATTGGGGGCTGACTGGTTGGGATTGTTTTGTTGTGCAAACACCTATCCCAATGGAGTAGGTGGAGTAGGGGCGGGGGCTTGAACAGCTTGCACCGGTGGTGCATAGTAGACTTGGGCAGGTGTTGGTGCTACAAATGTGGGCATTTGTCCTGTGTATTGCTATGTTTTTCAAGCCAAGGCCTGAGCCTATTGCTGTGGGATAGGTTATGTGTAAGAAGTTGTGGCTTTGGACTGGGACATCGTTCTTGCATAGTCTGGAGTTTGGTTTGGGTAGGAAACACTAGCAGTGTTGCTTGGTTATGGTGGTATTGCTAGTGGTGTCAAATGGTGCTGTGGTTGGTGAGAGACAGAACCTATGATTCCATATGCAACATGGGATGCCCCCGATGCATCCCGGTAGGAGGTGCCTATTACAGAGAAAAATTCCTATGGATTGGGGTACCACAACAAATAGCTTGACTCCAAAAATCAATCCTTTCCAATATGCAATAGAAATTAAATATCTAACACTAAAGGATCAAACCTCGTACCTTATTCCGGATGGTTGAAGTAGATCCCCATTGAGCTTTCTAACTTCATCTTGTATTGATTAATCACTTCCTCAACAACAAGTAAACAAGAGCGGCATACTATATATATTTGTGTTAGATCTATTCTAGCGTATATAATAAACAATGTATAAACATTTGAAGACATCCATGGATAAAATATTCATTCAAACATACATTATTGGACAGGAAAAGATATTTCGATTAATATAAAATCAAATATTACAATGGATACAACTTCTGTCGGCACGTCTGCAAATTAGAGAAACTGAATCCCCCACTTGGGCCTCCACCACCTCAATCCTCCATCTCTCGATAGCAAGCTCACAAGCAAAAGGAAATCTTGGGAAGAACACAAAAGTGCTCCAAGGGACAAAGAGATGCAGACTCAAGAACAAGTTCTGGCAACAATGGAGTATAGTTTCTTTGCTCTCAATTCTCTCATATGCCTTCAATGTACCATAGAGTTCCTTGTATAGGTTTTCAAAGGGGTAATGAAAGGTCGAATCCAAGTGATCTCAAGGCATAGGGAAGGCCATGAGTCAAGTGAGTCAGATCCATGTCAAGGAAAACTCCAAAAGTATTTGGATTATGCACACATCCCGATGTATGCGGTTTTAGGGGTCAAACCCACATATATACATGATTATAGGTTTAAAATTAGCATGTGTCATTTTTGACATGTTTTTAGGGATGGTCAAGGAAACATCAAAGGACAAAAAATGGTCCAAGGGGTCTAAGGATTCTGTAGAGGGATAGGGGAAGGCCATACAAGTGTGATTCACCTAGAGTGGTAAAATCAGCTATAACAGATGCCCCCTAATGTGTGAGGTCAGAGGGGTCATACGATGGCTGAAATACATTATAAGTCCATCCCAGAAGTGGAGTGATGAAGGATCCCAAAAGGAAGACCAGCCACCCAATCAACATAGTACAATGATACAACTCTGCACATACTACAAATACATACAACACTCCTGGATACATAAGAGTACAATGGCCATGAATAGGTATGATACAAGATATCACATAAGTGGTCATCACCACGTACAATATACATAGATTAGAATCTCCATGATGAAGATATACAAAGGACCATGATATCCATAATGGATGAAGATATATAATGGATCAAGATCTCTATAATAGCTGGAAATGTCTAACATATACTGGAATCAAGTCACGAGAGCTGAAATCTCATGAACACTGGCACGATCAAGGAGGTAGAATATATGAGATGCCACCAATCTGGAAGGTCTTCTACACAAACCGCTACGAGTACATGTCCTACTATGTGAATAGAGGTGTCGAGGTTGAACATAGTAGTCCATCGTCTGATTACGGGTCATTGATGTATATCATTAACAGACGCGAGATCACCCACAAATAATGAAAATGGGAATAAAGGTACTAGAGTACAAACTAACAAGTGTGAATAAATGTGTTTAGGTTGAACACTTGAGAGGATCCATCGATCAGGGGACATTGATGTATTCCCAAAGACTGTCGATGGCAAGAGAAATTGCCACTGATGATTGCAAGTTGCAAGGCACTCAAAACGACTCTAGATTCTGATCCCAGAATAAATGATCTGAAGTCGATGGGATGAAATCCGCTGGAAGGAGGGAATTAAGGCATCCCCTATCATCCAACACAAGGTACTCAACAAAGCTGTATAATGTGGAAGAACTCGATCATAAGGTGCATGAACCAGTAACTGTACCGGGAATGGCCGACATGCAAAGTCAAGATAACTGAGGAATGGACGACTCAAGTTTCAACTTCCTTCGAACAAGATAATAACGACGATTGGTGACTGAATAGAGGCAGCATAGACTCGAAATACAAAACTAGGACATCTCTGCGACACAAGAGGCATTGACAGAGGCTCCATGGGGACTGGAAGCTTAACCAATCGATGGAGATAAACTCAAATAATTGAGTACAACTCCTAAAGTCAAACTATAAACCCAACCAATGGATGTGATTTACAGTGCTCTGTTCGAAGGCAACATGACTCGATAGCTGCCAAAGATAACATCTTTCCTTGTCCGGATTTTTGGCTTTTTGATTTTTTTTGGACTTTTTCAAATATTTAAAAAGCTTAAAAAAAGAATAAAATGAATTTATAGTTACAAACTAGGAGGAGACGAGTGTCATAGGGGCAAACAAACTAGTTCCAAGCAGTGGACATACCTATGCTTAATGCAAGGACACATGTGTAGGATAGTGATACTCAGGGGAAAATCCCCTCCCGGTAAAAAGGGAATCAAGCTGCAAAGGATATATAAAATGGCTCTGCATGGCTAGACATGAAACAAGATTAGGCTGTATGGCTGAAGTGCAATGTCAGGGAAGCCGACATAAAGCTTAATAAGGCAGGAAAAGCTCATGCTAATGCAATTACAACTTGACATAAGGGATTCCTGAGGGGCATAGGCCAGAAAAAGATCAAGAGGAGTATGAGGCTCTTGCGAAATGTCATGGTAATACTATACAATGGACTCCCACACCCTAAAGGACAAAATGTGAGCATGGGCACCAAATGCAAATAAGGCTCTAACTAGGGTACCCATGTAAGGTTAAGCTCTACCACTCATACCATGCCACTTCTAAAATAACAAGAAGGTTTCGTGACATAATAGAGTGGGTTCGTACCTAAGGTTATGATGAAACGGTCATATGGTCATGCAAAATGCAAATGGTGATTAAACCTAACCTATATGCCAGTTTAGACATGACACCTGAGATCGGCATGAACGGGTCAATCAAACGGCTGAAACAACACTCAAAAAGGTCTCCTACATTATGAAGTAGGTCAAAAATGGTCCAAAATGATTAGAAATGGTCCAAACTATAGGAAAGGGGGTAAAAAATTTCAAAATTTTGAAAAATTTCTATAAATAGTAAAAAACATTTGAATTTTTTACCCAATTGAGCTCAGATTTTCAACAACGAATTCCAGGAGATCCAGCTGGCGGAATCCACTACCGTTTCTTCCAGGTACTTACCCATGCTTTTCTCTTCCATTTCAATGCAATTTTTATCAAATTCCATGGTCATTGGAGGTTTCTAGGCCAATCTAAAAAAAGTGCTACGGCCCACACAAAAATCAAGGGTTTTTCCATGTATAAGGCTGGATATACGTGGAAAATGCCCTCACAGTCACATACATATGTGGCTTTTTGGCAAACAGTCACGTATGCAGCCACGCATGAGATTTTTTTATTATTCTAATGGGAAAACTTACAATTTTTTTGTGCAGGATGGTCCTAGAATGGAGAGAGCATGAACATGGTGATGTAGAGGAGGAAGTAAGGGTCGATCTAATGGCTCAACAAGTGCTACATGCATGTGGGCTCTACAAATTTTGGTGTCTTGGTGGCTTGAGGGAAAAACCAAGACTATTGCAGATGCTGGTGGATTACTGGGATCCATACTCTGAGTCCTTCCGGATAGATGGGATGTCCCTCACCATAGAGGTGGAGGACATATACTTTATTACTGGACTTTCCTAATGGGGGGAAGTTGTGAACCTTCATTCTCGTGGGCCCAGAGGTGGCCTGACTATAGATGAGTACATTGTGGTGTACTGCTATCCATACTCAAAGAAGGTGGGGAGTCAGATCCCAACCAACTCTATACAGGTGCTGGGCCTAAAGGCCATCCTACTGACATTGGGAAGGATAGCAGGATTCACTCCACCAGGCCTCGCGGCCTCTGATGTTCTATGCAGTGGAGTGCATGAGACCCACGGTCTATGACTGGAGCACTACACTACTAAGCAACATGAAACATCAGCTCAATGAGTGTAAGATGGGTAGAGTGCAAAACTTTAGGTTCAGCAGCATGCTGAGCATGTTTTCCTTCAATCGTGTTCCAGGATTGAGCCCCAAAGTTGACATTCCTCTACACGGGGTTTGAGATCCGGACCAACGACGTTGGGCAGATGTGATGCACAGACTGGGGAGAGGTAGGGTGTCCAACCCCTATCTAGCTAAGTTCTTTCCATGGTGGCGATGACAGATAGTTTCCATTGATGACTACCCCTATGTGGGGATTGATTTCCGGGGGGACTCGGACATGTTGCTACCACCAAGATCGACATACAGTGACATAGGTAACGAATCTCGACCCTCTCTTTAAATTTTTGAGTTATTTAATTTTTTTGTGTTTTCTGATTATATGGAGTCAAAAGACATATTTTTTGTGTGACAATACATAGTGACATCTACCATTTGCATGTAGATGTGGGACCACGGCAGCCTGAAGGCTTTCCTCGTCACAAATGGAGGGGAAGAGGAGATGATATCACGGGTGTGGATGTGGATCGGACGCTCCAGAGCATTCATACCAACTTTGTGAGACTGACACATAGAGTTCCCATGGTGCAAATCGAGGACTTTCCTGAGGCTATGCAGTGCCAGGTGGTGGGTGTACCATGAGCATGGGTGCAATTATCCTGATGGCTAGCTAGAGCCGTAGTGACCTTCCATGATCACAACCCCCCTCCTCCTCCACAGGCTTAGATACCTAGGAGTTATTTTGTATTACCGTGTATTATATTTTGGTGGCTCAAGAGCCCCATTTTTGTATCATGACACTATATATTACCACATTTTGGATGTTATATAAAATTTTTATGGTGATCGGTTTATTTAGTTACATGTGTAAAAATTTGTGTTTGTGATGAATTTATTGTGTATGAAACAAATGCCAATCTAACACGTAGTTATCATATGAGTCACCAACTTGATTATTAATTCTTGAAATATGTATGTATGTTATATTGTCAAATTCTCATTCTAATAATCTCACATGTAAAAATCTTCTTAATAACATTGAATCTCTAACATAGTACAAACCATTAAGCTGTGACACTACTAACTCCAAATCAAGACGTACCACAAGAGAGAGAACACCATGTAAAATGGAATCCCATATAAGCTCAATAACGACACTATATTCAGCAGCAGTGTTTGAAGATGGTCGTAAACATATGCCTCCTGAAAACAGTACCTGACCCATAGGAGTATAAATCACCCAAGCAGTAGAGGCAGAGTGTTGAGTGTGATGGCTCGCACCATCCACGAATCTTATGTAGGTGGAATATTCCATTGACATATTCCAAAAGAAATGAAACTAATCACAAACCCCATCACTATAAGAAAAAGACCTAACTATACAAAACTGTACAATAATATACAATAACCAGCCTTGGATGAAAATCATGCATAGTACTTCTTGAGATAGAGCCCATTTCTAGGCTCCACTAAGGCCGTTCCCTCATAATCCACTAACTCGTAAGCACCCTTCTCTAACACACATTCGACGACGTAAGGACCACGCCACATGGGGTTAAACTTTCCTGCCCCCAAGGGTTCTTTTGGTTGATCCCACAAAATGACCAAGTACCCCTCACTAAACCTCCTTGGATGGACAGAATTATCGTACTGGACCTTTATGCGACGTTTATTTACTTCTAGAGCCACCAAGGCATCTCGACACTGCTCATTAAGTTGCTCAAGGTGGACCAAATGCTCCTCCAATAGTGAAGTGTTTGGTAAGAGTTCTATAGCTAGCTTCAAAGAAGGAATCTCGCATTCAACCGGCAATACCAACTCCACTCCATGTACAAGTTTATATGGAGTAATAATCTGGTTGATTACGAAGTGCGTGGCTGTATCACTGTCGGATTTAACTATAAGCATAGCCTCAGACCATTTCGTGAAGTAATCAACAACCACTATGATATCATGATGCTCCCTAGTTGAAGCTGGGATGCAATCCATAAAATCAAGCCCCCACTTAGTGAAGGGACCGGCGGTGATGATGGGATGTAATGGGGTAGGTTTTGAGTGCATATTACATGAAAACACTTGGCAAGAGTGGCACCTCTTGACCGCATCCACACAATCCTTAAATATTGATGGCCAGAAATAACCTTCTCTTAAGATTTTTTTGGTTGTAGAAAGCCCAGATAAATGACCACCACATGCCCCTCCATGGAAATCATTCAGCACTACCTCAGCCTCTTCATGAGTTAAACAACGTTGTAAAATGGAATCTACCCCATGACGGTACAAAGTGTTATCCAATATGAGGTAATTCTTAGACACGTGACATAATCGTCGTCATTCATCCTGTGAGAAGTGAGTAGGGACCTTCGATGTTTGTAAATATATAATGATATCCCCATACCATGGGTCTAAAGTTGAGATTAAGAATATGTGTTCATCGATAAATGTATCTTCACAAACCAACTCCTCGGCCTCACTTGGGAAATCTGATATAAGCTCTGCAATAATTAACGACTTCTTCGATTTTGCCGAAACAAACTCGAGATCAAATTCTTGCAGGATGATAATCCATTTATTATATTTTCCCCCAATCATCCTTTAAGTGAGGACGAATTGAAACGGATTGACATGGGCTACAACCAAGGTATGGCGAAGGAGAATATAATGTCTCAACCATTGAACCACATGTACGGTAGCTAAAGCAAGCTTCTCAACATGAGAATAATGAATCTCTGTGTCAATAAGGTTCTAGCTCAGATAGTATATGACATGCTCTTGGAGCTCCCCATCCTATTGAACCAAAACCATACAAATCGTCTCCATGGACGTGGCCACATAAAGTAGAAAATCACGGCTATATTCTGGGGGACTAATCACCAAGGCCAATGCTAGGGCTCACTTGAACACATCAGAGGACTCCTAGGCTCGCTCATCCCAACAAAAGGTCATGTCCTTCTTCAAAAGACGCATGAAGCCTCTAGTCAAATTGGCAAAATTAACAACGAATCTCCATAAGAAGTTTTCCATGCCTTACAAACATTGAAGATAACAAATATTTTTCAGGGGAGACAACTGAAGTATTTCCTCTACCTTCAAAGGGTTGAATATTATACCCTCCTTAGAAATGATGAATCCTAACAAGTGACCTAACTTCACACAAAATATGCACTTGTGAGGATTTAACCTGACCAAATAATGGCAGCATCTTTGGAATACCAATCTAAAATGATAGGAATGACGCATTCTCATACGAGAATGAGCAGCAAGGTCATCCAAAAATACTTTGATAATCGATTTGAGATCGTTGAAGATCAAGGTCATGGCCTGCTAAAAAGTAGATCCGGCGTTCTTAAGGCCAAAAGGCATTTTTCGATATGCAAAAGTTCCCCAAGGACAAATAAATGTAGTCTTATGTTGGTCCTCAGGTTTAATTTGTATCTGATTATATCCAGAAAAGCTGTCCATGAAGGAAAAAACCTCACTACCCACACACTCATCCAAAATCTGATCAATAAATGGTGTGGGGAAATTGTCCTTAGGACAGGCATGATTCAAATCACGAAAATCAGTACATATGCAGATTGATCCTTGCTTCTTATCCATCGGAACGGGTTTTGAAACCCACTCCATCAAGGGAATGGGATAGATAAAACTGGCTTTCAACAGTTTCTCTATCTCTGCCTTAATCATGGGTGCTTTCCTAGGATTCACCACACGCAAGCGTTTTCGAACAGGCTTAGCGTTTGGATAAGTCTTAATCTTGTGTTTGACAATACGAGGTTCGATACCTAGCATTTCATCATAAGACCAAGAAAAGATATCACGGAATTCTTTAAACAGCTCGGTGTATTCTTGAATCTTAGCATGGGAACATTCTACCCCAATATAGACATTCTCTATCCTGCCAGGATCGCGAGAGATATTGATAGGAATCGTTGAAGATATGTTTTCCATGTTTCCATCAGCCATTGGACCAAGAGAGCTTAATGGAACCATAGGACTACCAACTCTCTCACTAATAACCACCCTAAAGTCCTCATTCTCAAAGTTGTCAAGCTCAGGAAGAAATTAAGATCTATGATGGAGTTCCTCCCATGGTGGCTCAACTCCGGACATGGCCTCAATAATCGCTTCATCTGAAGGGAAAATACTATCAAGGCAGTCGTGTGCATGAGAATACTGTATTTCCCATGTAGGAAGCACATAAGGGTCCTCCTCCTTTGTCCACGAAGAGGAAGGACTATGCTCTACAACACTCTCGAGATTAGCTTGATAAGCTACCATAGTTGCAGGTAACGGCACGTCCATCACGATGGGCTCACTTGGAGTACTCAGTGTAGGAAGAATCCAAGTATCTTCCATATGACTCGTGCAAAAAGACACCGGTCTCATAGATGTCGAATCCTCGCCGAAACTAGATCCTATCATGAGGATCGGTGCAAGACAACTAAAGATTCCCATGAGGGATGGCTACATGCCTACACCCACACTCCCAGTTGCTGGCTGAGAGTGCTCAATGATCGGGATCGAAGCTCTGGAAGATGTGGTAACTGACGGATTCTTGAATGATGTTTGATCAATCATGACTATCTTCCCATTAAATGGAAAGCATACAAAGAGAAGTAGGGAAGAAGCTACGTCTTGCATACTGTACATCCAATTCCTACCCAATAAGAGATTGTAGTCAAGGGGCACGTCAACTACCTTGACCTCTATCACAATGGTCTTCCCTCCCAAACAGACCTTAAGGGAAGGAAGGATCCCATGCAGCCTAAACAATATTCCATCAAATGCAGTTAACATGGCTGCTGATTTAGACAACTCAGGGGAACCTAAACCCTTCCAACATGATAAAGACATCATAGAAGTAGCAGTGCCTTTGTCAATCATAGTGCGCTTGATGGTCATGTTAAGACATTCTACATGAATCAAAAGAGACACATAGTAAGGTAAGCGAGGTTGAAGTCCTGCAGTTTCAAATTTAGTCATGGAAGAAGAATTGTCATCATTCACACCAAGGGTAGAAATGAAAGCCTTCCTTTGTGAAGGACAACTTTGAAGCACTTCCAATGCAGACATCGCACAAGGAGTGTGTCCCAAATCCTCGATAATAGAATAGTTCTGGGTAGCTCAGGCATTAGTATTGTGCCTGGAATGCTTAAGGAATCCCTTAGGAATGTGAGGTGCAACTTCAATTTTATCCACAATTTTCTCAATATGCAAAGGAGTCCCTAGTGGATTAGGTTCCTTTCCTGGGTTGGGTTGTGATGAACCATAATCTTTTGCACAAGTCACAACTTTTGCAGCACGTACCATGTTAATGCAACCATGACCACTACCCTCCAGTGGATCTTGATCACCACCAGATTGATCATGGGTCCTCGAGTTCATATTTTGATTGTGAGGTAAAGGGTTAGTCAGTACAGCTGGGCCCTGTGCCAAGAATCTCGAGGCTTCATCGATACGAGGGCACAATTAAGTGAGGTGATCGTCCTTACACAACTTGCAAGGGAATTTAACCTTAAATTTATTTTTGTTGTCCCCCCCAGTATTACAGGTGTTCTTGTCATTATTATTAACATTCTCATTCCTATTCCCACCCTTACGATTATTCTTACCCTTCTTTTTATTCCGTCTGAGCTGCTAGTTACCCTTCTGGTTCGACGATTGCACTGAAAGTACACTCGCCATTTGGGTGGGATGAGATGAATCCATGGCTTGTCCCGAAGCAGATTGGTTGATTGAAAATTGACTAACTTGTTTTGCAACTGAATCCATAGGTTTAGCACTTGCACAACCAACAATGCCATCGGCATGTGGTCCAGGTTTAACTTTGGGGTTGAAACTAGAACACAGAGCATTGGGAATGATCTCATATAACAAACCAGACTGAGCATAAATCAAATCCAGTTCCTGCACCCCAAAAATCGCTTGTTCCTTATTTTGTACTCCAGATGTAGAAACATCCTTCGCTATATACGGCAATAACAACTTAAGGAACCATTCGAGGAGGAATTTCGGTGGTATAAAGGCTTTAATTAACCTCTTTCATCTACACCACTCTAGGATATGATCCAATATATGTGTGTCTTTATCCTGCCAAAATGTCGACAAGAGTTCAGTACCAACGTAATAACGCACTAGTAGCTGGAAGTGGTTAAGAAAAGTCATCGCTAGGTCATCGAACAAAGCAAATTCCCCCCTAGGTAGCTCTATATACCATTTCACTGTAGGCCTTGTAAGGGTGCATTGAAACAGCCTTAAATGGATGGAGTCCTAGTGTAAGGAATTCGAAGAGCACCATAGGTGGAAGGTAGTAACATGTTCGCTTGGATCCTCTCCCGGTTTGCACTAGAATTTGGGTATGTCTGAGGGAAGCTTAGTAGGGACAGCCGACCAAGCTAGGTCATGAACTATAGGATCGTTCATCAATTTCTACAAGTTAGGAAGATTCAGTGTTGTGATGAAAGGGAGCCTAGGATGATGAGGTCGATGGACCGCTCCCTGATAGTTCTGATTCACATAGGTTTGATTTCCACCATGGCCTTGGCCATAGTGCCCTCCTCCTATTTGACCCATATAGGGTGGCATGGAAGCACCATAGTATGATGTACCTTGACTATTTGGAGAGTAATCAGGTTGTTGATACCCATCACCATAAGGTGAAGAACCCTATCCATACTGCGTCCCATAACAGGGTCCATAAGTCATCGCATGAGATGTCCCATGAGACACTCTGTAAGTAGGAACATACGCTCAGGAAGTAGGAATATACATTCCGAAAGTAGGAATATGACCTCTAGAAGTAAGAACATGACCTCCTAAAACAATGGGCGGTACATGAAGCTAAGACACAACCGGTATAGTAACCCCAGTATGGACATAACTTGTAGCAGCGTTCTGACCCAAAGGACCACATGAATGAGGTGGAGGGTGAACATTCGAAGAACTAGGAACAAAGGACGAAGGGATCTATGTAATTACATATGTACTATTCCCTATAGTCACCTATCTTGGATCTGGTATCCTAATGGGATCACTAACCCTAGACTTAGGAGGAATATGTGATGTAGCTTCCACCGCCAGGATGGAAGGTGCAATGTGACTAGTGCTCCCAAACCTCTCCACATGGTAAGGAATGAGAGTGCCCCTAGGAATAGTGTTAGGATCAAACTCAAATTCAACATGAAATGCCAAATCATGTGTGGGAAAACCAGATATACCATAACTACCATAACTAGTGCTCACGGGTTCAAAATGAGTCTCATCATCCTCTGTCATTCCATACCGACGATGTGTCAATGGGGAATCAACCCTAGAGTAAGTAGGTCTATCATGAAAGGTTCCTATCTTAGAAATCACACGACCTAACTTAGTTAAATCAGGTGAAGGATCATAGTTAGGAGTAAACTCCCCATCTTCCACATGATGGGGGAGAAGGTGGTTCAGGAATACCTTCTATATGGTCTCCCATGGTGTGTGAATCAATGTGCAAAGTAGTCCGCCTGGACTGTCTATTTCTCTCTCCCAAAGGAGGAGGAGATGTAGAAGGTGGAAGTCCTACTAAATGATGAGAATGGCAAGGAGCCGCACCTGAATCCACAATGTCTCAAAAAATATAAAATACTCTCTATCTATGCAAACCCTAAGAAAGCTATCATGCACATAGCAATCACCACGAAAATATAAATCCAAACACAAGCAATTAAGGGTAGGATAAGTGATCTCCCAAATGAAGCAGGTATGTCTCGCCTAGGAGAGGCTTGAGACTCCCATACACAACAAGCAGAGGTACGTAACCAATTATTGTGTCCCTCAGCTTCAACGTGTATAGCGACTGTGTTGTCCAACCCCAACCTAGCCAGGACACCCATAGAATAACCCCTGCAAAGTACCCCCTTGATATCCTAGGTAAGGTCAATAAGGTCACCTCAATATAATCAATGCTCAAGCGGATAGTCGCAGGTGGGATTGACCGTATGGGTAGGGTAGCAAATCCTGAAACTCTCGAAAGAGCCCCCAGATATGAATACAATCTTGGAAATATCTTCGATGATACTCAGTTATGACTAGGGATCATCCCAATCAATAACCGCTTACACCGCCTCGTGCTTAACTCCATTTTCAGAGGAGGATCCTGAGAAGCACTGGTTATACCAAGGAATTTCACAGACTCACCTGGACAGACACATAGATGTTGTTGTTTAGTGGTCTTGGAGAATTAACTCAAGATGAACTATTCCAAGACCCTAAAACCTTTGTTGGTGAACCCTATCAAATAATATAGTGTAGTTCATTTTAATTAAGCATTGATTTTAATTGGCTTTATTACTCAAAAGAGGGATATGGCCATGCAACTAATGGTGTTATGACACAACATGAAGTAAAATGCACACCTAACAATCAATGCAAATGCATTGTGTCCATGAAAACATGGTATGCTACTACGTGAAATGCACAATTTTCTTCAAATGATAAATGCAAGTTTTCCTATATGAAATCCTGACTAATACTCCAAAGCAAATCTGGTGCAAGTGCTATGCAAAATGCAATGCATGATGATAAGCAAATATTTTTGTATTTTTTGAAATAAAATGAGATATAAAATCAAAAGAATGATTCTACAACCCCCAGACTCTGCAAGCACACTCAAGTAGCACTCAAGAAAATCAATAAGGTAAAAGAAATCTAATGCACTAATCCCAAAACAAAAAATCAAAAATGCAATGACAAGAACATTCTTAAAAAAGAAATTTACCCTAAAAAAAACGTCTCTGGTCAGAAACAGAGGTGTATACAGACTCTGGCAGTATCAAAGGAGACTCAGCAATCATCAAAATTCACCCAGCAACCATTAAACTTCCTATAAAATGAAAAACTAATGGCATACGTGACTGTTCATAGTAAACCCACATGTATACACAGAAATAGCAGAGAAACCTGCATAAATACGCGACTGTGAGTTCAAAACTCGCGTACAGGAAGAAAGGTGCATAAAAACAAAGGATAATAGATAAGCTGAGACAAACTTCACACCAATCAGACACTACCAGGAAAACATGCCCCCATACCCGACACAGAAACCGGAGAAAAATAGCAATTCAAAGTCATTGAATGCCGATAGAAAACCCTCAAAGGACAACTACTAGGAAATCCCCAGCGGAGTCACCAATTTTGTTACAGAGAGAAATTCCTATGGCTTGGGGTACCACAACAAACAACTTGACTCAAGAAATCAATCCTTTCCAATATCCAATAGAAATTAAATATCTAACACTAAAGGATCTAACCTCGTACCTTATTCCGGACGGTTGAAGTAGATCCCCATTGAGCTTTCCAACTTCAACTTGTATTGATTAATCACTTCCTCAACAACAAGTAAACAAGACAAGCATACTATATATATTGGTGTTAGATCTATTCTAGCATATATAATCAACAATGTATAAACATTTCAAGACATCCATGGATAAAATATTCATTTAAACATACATTATTGGATAGGAAAAGATATTTCTATTAATATAAAATCATAGATTACAATGGATACAACCTTTGTCGGCACATCTACAAATCGTAGAAACTGTTGATGTATATGTAACTTCGGAATGTATTCTTCTATGTATTGTAACCCGATGGTTATTTCGGGATGTTTCTATTATGCATTTGAGTCATATGGTCATACCCCGATGTTCCGATCGGGAGGATTAATAATGTAATCAAGTCATGTCAAGTCATTAGGTAAGTCCCCACTGTTTCGGGGCACTTGAGTTATTATACACTAATTAAGGTGTAGGCTTGAGTAGTAATTATTAGGGTTGAGCCTACGTGTGAAATGGAAACTTAAGTGAACATACTAATATAAATAGAGAGGGTGTGTCTCTCTATTTATCACTTGTGACTAACATCACTTGCTCTCTTAAGTGTGGCGCACCTTTGGAGAAGGAAATACTTTGTCTTGACAGAAGACAGAAGGCCGTTGTTGTGTTGGGAGGTCATCTTACTGTTTTGGTTTTCACATCTTCTGGTGATACTATCTTAGAGGAAGTTGACGGGTTTTCTCCATTTGTGGTTTCCCCTCCTAAAATATTTGTGTCTCTTGTCTCATGTGATGTGATTATGTTATTGCTGTACTTGTTATTCTCTCAGTGAAAAGATCCTAACATAATGCTAGCTTAAATGTTGAAAAACTAACATGGTATCAGAGCTAACCCGAGAAGAAGACACTGTGCAGCTGCGGAGGCTAGGGCTTCCTTGTTTGTGGATCTTTCTCCACTATTTTTCAGCAAAAGTAAGGTGGACTTACTCTCCTCCCTAGGGCGCATCTTTCTGTCGAAACAGAATTCAATTCGGAGGATTTTCAGTTTTGGACCTGTCACTGGGGTCGAAAATTAGGACTTTTTATTAAAGAGGATTTTTTAGTGAGCCCAAGCCTGGATTGTTCTCCTATCCAAAATCGAAATTAGGAACAAGTTTGAAGTCATTTGGGTGGACAGAAATCCAGAAAAGCAAAACCCTAGTTGCTCCTGAACCAGCTCTGCAGGATTTCAGCTCAAGCTTCAGATTTGACATCTTGAACCTTGTAAGATCTAAAAAAATTTGTATTTCCATTTGAGGTTCTTATTTAAAGATGTCTCATCATACCAATCTTGATGAAAATCTTGAGGGGGATGATAACTTCCGAGCTTGGAAGTATAGAATCTCCCTAGTCCTAGAAGAGAATGAACTAGACTCCTACATCCATGAGGAGGTTCCAGTTCCAGAGGGAGATGAGGAAAAATCTCTCCATAAGA
The DNA here is from genome assembly GCA_001517045.1 of Pseudotsuga menziesii. Taxonomy (NCBI): domain Eukaryota; kingdom Viridiplantae; phylum Streptophyta; class Pinopsida; order Pinales; family Pinaceae; genus Pseudotsuga; species Pseudotsuga menziesii. The sequence goes on from LPNX010381737.1 coordinate 25,901, forward strand.
AGAAGATGGTTATGGAAAAGAGGATCATTGATGATTCTATTAAGGATCATCTTATCCCTTAGGTGTCCTCTCTCAAGACACCTAAAGCTATGTTTGATGCCCTAACAAATTTGTTTGAAGGAAAGAACATAAATCGGAAGATGACCTTGAGGAACCAATTGAAGAATGTGAAGATCCAGAATGCAGAATCTATCCAGCCATACTTCACAAGGGTTTCTCAAATCAAGGAACAATTAGAAGCTATTGGTGAAGAAGTGGAAAATGCAGAGATTGTCATGACTACTTTGAATGGCCTCCCTAGGTCATGGGATGTTTTCATTCAAGGTATCTGTGCTAGGAAGAAGTTGATCAAATTCAGTAGGATTTGGGAAGAATGTTCTCAAGAAGAAGCTCAAATTGCAGCCCGAGAAGAAAAGATGGGAAATGAAGATCAAGCCCTCACAGCTCACTCCAAGAAGGAAAGAAGAAAACATCATTACCCCAAAGGTAAGAACTCTCATCCTAAAAGAGATATATCTAGATTAAGATGTTATACATGTGATGAGATAGGACACTTTGCAAAATACTATTCTAAGAACAAAAGTCACTTTCATAAGAAGAAGGGGAACAAAAGAAGACATCATGCTCATGCTGCAGAGGATGATGAACCATCCAAGAAGAAATCCAGATATGAAAGTGAAGATTCTTCAAGCGAGGATGAATATGTTTTGATATCAGCTCTCACAGGTAACGTTACTCATGGTAGTGATGATTGGCTTATAGATAGTGGAGCTTCCAAACATATGACAGGGTTCAAGGAATCTTTTGTGAGACTATCAGAACATGAATCACCTCACAAGGTGAAATTAGGAGATGACTACCAATATCGAATAAAAGGTAGTGGGGAATCTTCTTACAAGATGGACTCTGGTAAGTCTCTAACAATGAAAGAAGTATTGTTTGTTCCAGGACTTAAGAAGAATCTTCTATCCATTTCAGCATTGGATGCAAAAGGAATGCGGGTTTCATTCATAGACGGACAAGTCATCATGTGGCCTAAAGGAAATACTATCGATGATGCAGTAGTGATTGGAGAACAAGAAGGAGGCTTGTACAAATTAAAGGGCCATCCAGAACAAGCCTTGATCCATGATTCAGTAGAGCCAAATGAACTTTGGCATAGAAGGCTTGCACATGTGCATTACAAAGAACTACCTATTGCAAGCAAATCTATTGAAGGTCTTCCAGAATTCCAAGCAAAGCATGATGGAGTTTGCAAAGGATGTGCGAAAGGGAAGAATACAAAGAAGACATTTCCTAGCAGCGAAAGCAAAGCCAAAGGCATTCTAGAAATCATCCATTCTGATGTATGCGGTCCAATGTCATCAAACTCACTAAGCGGGTATGCATACTATGTTTTTTTTATTGATGATTTTTCTAGAAAGACATGGATTTATTTTATGAAGAACAAAGATGAGGTATTTAGCAAGTTCAAGGAACTCAAAGCCTTGATCGAGAACCATACTGAAAAGAATATCAAGACCATTAGATCAGATAATGGTGGGGAATTCACTTCAAATGAATTCAAGGAGCTATGCAAAGAATCATGGATTAAGAGGGATTTGTCCATTCCTTATAATCCACAACAGAATGGGGTTGCAGAACGGAAGAACAGAACTATCATGGAAGCTGCAAGATCTATGCTTCATGATCAATATCTACCTATGCATCTTTGGGCTGAAGCTGCTAGAACAGCAGTGTATGTACAGAACCGTACTCCACATAGAGTGCTCGAAAACAAGACTCCTGAAGAAGTCTTCACCGGCAAGAAACCAGAAGTCAGCCATCTCAGAATATTCGGTTGTCCAGTGTACATACATATTCCAAAAGAGAAGAGAACAAAATTAGATCCTTCAGGAAAGAAGGGCATATTTGTAGGATAATCTGAAAGCTTGAAGGCCTACAGAATCTACTTTCTAGGATACAAGAAGATCGACGTCAGCAGGGATGTAACATTTGATGAAGACGCAGCTTACAACAAATCCAGAAAGAGACCTACTGAAGAAACTGAAGAAGCAGAAGTAGAAGCATCCAGGATCCATGATACAGTCATGAATGAAGAAGCTCAAGAAGAAGATCGTGAGTTTGAAGAACCACAAAGACCAGTAGATCCACCATCAAAGAAGGATCCTAATAAGAGGAAACCTGCTTGGGTATGTGAACTTATCCAAGGTGCAGAAAGATTTGGGGCTCCAGAAGAGAACCACAGAGAAAGAAAGAGAACCAGATCAAATATCGGGTATGTAGCTTTACTATGTGAATTCATTGATAAAGAACCTTCCAGTTATGAAGAAGCAGCAAATCAGAAAGAATGGAAGGATGCTATGATCGAAGAATATCAATCAATCATGAAGAATGATGTTTGGGATGTTGTCCTAAGACCAAAAGGGAAGTCAGTTGTCACTTCCAAATGGATCTACAAAATCAAGCATGCTGCGGACGGTAGCATTGAAAAGTACAAGGCAATATTTGTGGCTCGAGGATTCTCTCAGAAAGAGGGAGTAGACTATGAAGAGACTTTTGCACCTGTAGCCAGATACACTTCCATCAGAACAGTACTTGCTCTGGCTGTAGTGACGAAGTGGAAGATACACCAGATGGATGTCAAGACTACCTTCTTGAATGGTGTAGTGGAAGAGGAAGTGTATGTAGAACAGCCACTCAGTTTTGAGACACATGACAGAAAGTTTAATGTGTGCAGATTGAAGAAAGCCCTGTATGGTTTGAAACAGGCACCCAGGACCTGGTACGGCAGGATTGACAGCTTTCTATCCAGTTTAGGCTTTACTAAAAGTAAAGCAGATTCCAACCTTTACTACAAGGTTCAAGATGGCAACCCAGTGATACTTCTACTATATGTAGATGATTTATTTGTGACAGGTACAGATGAGTTGATTGCTGATACGAAGAGAAAGCTTGCTGCTGAGTACGAGATGAAGGACTTGGGAATAATGCATTAATTCTTAGGCATGGAGGTGTGGCAGAGTACAGATGGAATCTTCCTTGGACAAGGGAAGTATGCAGTAGAGATCCTGAAGAGGTTCGGGATGATGGACTGCAAGGCCATGGCTACATCTATGGCATCAAACCTGAAGCCATTGAGTGATACTACTTCAAAGTCGGTTGATGCTACGATGTATCGTCAGATGATTGGGTCATTGATTTACTTGACGAACACGAGACTAGATATTTGCTTTGCTGTGAACACCTTGAGCCAATACCTGACAGATCCGAGAAGTGTTCACTTGATTGCTGCAAAGCATATTCTGAGGTACCTGAAGGGTACAATTGATTATGGGCTCAAGTATGATGCGAATCAGAAGATTAACCTAGAGGGTTATGTTGATTTAGATTGGGCAGGCAGTGCCATTGACAGGAAGAGTACTTCAGGATGTTGCTTTAGTATGGGATCAGGTGTGATCTCTTGGTTTAGCAGGAAGCAATCCTGTGTGGCACTGAGTACAGCTGAAGCAGAGTATGTCCCAGCTTGTTCAGCTAGTTGTGAGGCAGTATGGCTGCGGAAGCTACTGTCTGATATATTTGATCTCTAGTTGGATGCTACTTGTATACACTGTGACAACCAGAGTTGTGTGAAGTTGTCCGAGAATCCAGTGTTCCATGACAAGTCGAACCATATTGAGATCAAATATCACTATATCAGGGATATGGTGCAGAGAGGAGCAGTGAAGCTCCTGTATGTTGTGACAGAGGAAAAGATAGCTGATGTATTGACGAAGCCATTGGCTAGGCTGAAGTTCAAGTACTTCAGAGAGAGACTTGGTGTTCTCCAGATCGAGGCTTCCTCCCAGAGACAGTGTTGAGACCCAGAGCCATTATGACATGGTGAGAGGATTGGTTCCTTCCATGGTCAGATGTAAGGGCTAAGACATTCTGTCATGGTGAGAGGATTGGTTCCTTCCATGAATGATATGAGATTTATAGCCATTCTGACGAGGAGGTCAGAGCCGAGCCATTCTGTTGAGGAGGACATATATAAGGGCTGTGCCATTCTGTCGAGTAGGACAGATGTAAGGGCAATTTCCATTCTAGGAATGGAGGCACCTCGTCAGTTACTAGGATCATTCAGTGCAGGACTGTATAGCCATTCTGATATGACAGAGGGATGTGTTCCCACTTGATCAGATGTAAGGGCTAAACCATTTTGTTCATGGCTAAAGGATTTAGTTCCTTCCATGTCAGATGTGAGTGTTGGCCATTCCGACGAGCAGGTCTGATGTAAGGGCAACTGCCATTCTCTAGGAGAGTGCAGGTGCCTGGTCAGTTACCAGGTAGCTCAGTCGAGGAGGACTAGGGGCCATTCTGATATGACTACAGAGATGTGTTCTTGTAGGATCAAATGTGAGTGCAAGCCTTTCCATCACTGTGATAGGATGTGTTCTTGTCTGGATGGATGTAAGTGCAGGAAATCTTCCACCATTGTGATAGGATTGGTTCTTGTCTTTGTGGGAGTCTTTCATCACTGTGATAGGATGTGTTCTTGTCTGGATGAAAGTGGAGAAATATTCCACCACTGTGATAGGATTGGTTCTTGTCTGGGTGGGAG
>LPNX010381737.1:30734-88074 GCA_001517045.1 Pseudotsuga menziesii
TGTGTTCTTGTCTAGATGGATGGGCCTTTCTGACGAGTAGGTTAGATGTAAGTGCCGAGCCATTTCACAGATGGTAGTTGATTGTGCCTACCATGCTGGTGAATGTGAGTGCTGTGCCTTTCTGATGGGATTGTAGTTTACTACATGATCAGATGTGAGTGCTGGGTGTGCCTTTCTGACGAGCGGGTCGGATGTAAGTGCTGGGCGAAGACCTACATGAGGGTAGGCCTACATCCAACATGAAAAAGGGCTGGCTCTGTAGAAATTCCTATGACGAGATAGTACACACATGATGATGACTAGAGGATATCTAGATCGAGTGATGATCCAGATCCAGTCATGATGACTCCAAGAGATCCAGATCGAGTGATGATCTAGATCCAGCAACAGAGATCCAGATCGAGAGATGATCCATATCCAATCCAGTGATGTTGATCCAGATCGAGTGATGATCTAGATCTAGTGATGCCATTCTATGATGATCCAGATCGAAAGATGATCCAGATGACTTGAATACAAAGATGACCCAAAGACAAAGATGATCCAGTTGATGCAGAGAAGAAGACCAGTGCTGAAAAATTGTGTTGAAAGAATACCTTCCTAGTTAAGAGGGAGTGTTGATGTATATGTAACTTCGGAATGTATTCTTATATGTATTCTATGTATTGTAACCCAATGGTTATTTCGGGATGTTTCTATTATGCATTTGAGTCATATGGTCATACCCTGATGTTTCGATCGGGAGGATTAATAATGTAATCAAGTCATGTCAAGTCATTAGGTAAGTCCCCACTGTTTCGGGGCACTTGAGTTATTATACACTAATTAAGGTGTAGGCTCGAGTAGTAATTATTAGGGTTGAGCCTACGTGTGAAATGGCAACTTAAGTGAACAGAATAATATAAATAGAGAGGGTGTGTCTCTCTATTTATCACTTGTGACTAACATCACTTGCTCTCTGAATTGTGGCGCACCTTTGGAGAAGGAAATACTTTGGCTTGACAGAAGACAGAAGGTTGCTGTTGTGTTGGGAGGTCATCTTACTGTTTTGGTTTTCACATCTTGTGGTGATACTATCTTAGAGGAAGTTGAGGGGTTTTCTCCATTTGTGGTTTCCCCTCCTAAAATCTTTGTGTCTCTTGTCTCATGTGATGTGATTATGTTATTGCTGTACTTGTTATTCTCTTAGTGAAAATATCCTAACATAATGCTAGCTTAAATGTTGAAAAACTAACAGAAACTGAATCCCCCACTTGAGCCTCAACGACCTCAATCCTCCATCTCTTGATACCAAGCTCACAAGCAAAAGGAAAGCTTGGGAAGAACACAAAATTTCTCCAAGGGACAAAGGGATGCAGACTCAAGCACAAGTTCCGGCAACAATGGACTATAGTTTCTTTTCTCTCAATTATCTCATGTTCCTTCAATGTACCATAGAGTTCCTTATATAGCTTTTCAAAGGGGTGATGAAAGGTCGAATCCGAGTGATATCAAGGCATAGGGAAGGCCAGGAGTCAAGTGAGTCAGATCCATGTCAAGGAAAACTCCAAAAGTATTTGGATTACGTACACATCCTGATGTATGCGGTTTTAGGGGTCAAACCCACATATATATGCAATTATAGGTTTAAAAGTCATGCGTATCATTTTTCACATGTTTTTAGGGATGGTCAAGGAATCATCAAAGGACAAAAAATGGTCCAAGGGGTCTAAGGAGTCTACAGCGGGACAGGGGGGAGGCCATACAAGTGTGATTCACCTGGAGTGGTAAAATCAACTATAACAGTGCCTACACGGGGAGTGTCTGGAATGACGGTGTAAAGGTATCCAGACTGTGCATAGATCAAATCAAACTATTGGGCTTTCAAGATGGCCTCCTCTTCGGATTGGGGATGTTCAGATGCGACGTCCTTTTCTATAGGTGGGAGCAAGGTTTTAAGGAACCAATCCAAGAAGATCTTGTCATCAAGTTGGATCTCATACAAACTACGGTGTCACCGCCACTCATGGATGTGGTCAGTTATGTGGGTCGCAGTATTTTGGTGGAAATATCACAAGATATCCACCCCTTCATCATATCTGATGGGGAGTTGGAAATATCGCAGGAACATGAAAGCCAGGGAGTTGAAATATGGGTACTTGGCTTGTGGTAGTTCAATGTACCACTTGGCTACAACACCTGTGAGGGTGCGTTGGAATAGTCTTAGCCTAATCAAATCATCTACGATGTTGTTTGATGAGCACCATAGATGAAATGTCATGATGTGGTTTTGGGGGCACTCCCCTGCCTTCCCTTCAAACTTGGGAATGTCTGAGGGAAGTTTGGTTGGCATGGGAGGCCAAATTTTTTTATGGCGGATAGAGTCATTTGTTAACCGAGCCAAATCAGGCAAGTTGAGACATGCCATGAAAGGAAGGTTTGACCGTAGTTTGATGTGAGACGGGGAAGCCATGGTGGTGGGGTTTGCAGGTGCATAATGCACCTACATTGCTGGGTGTACTTGTGGCACCATTGTGGATGGGCCGATGCCCCCAAGTGTTGTGGGAGGGACAGTGTGGGTGGAAGGGCCACTGCCCCCATGTATAGAAAGAGGGGCAGTGTAGGTGGAAGGGCCACTACCCCCATGTGTTGCAGGTGGGATAGCTTGACTGGTCAATATGGGTGGTGGTAGCTAGCTTATGATGGTTTGCATAACCGTGCTAGGGCCACCTACAGGTTTTTTGGTGATAGTTTGTGGTGTGTACATGGGTACACCAGCAATTACTATGGCGAGAAATGGATATGGATTTTTACTAGCCATGGGGATTGATGGTGCAGTGTGCATATCTAGTTCATATTGATATGGGTCCGAATCTGAATCAAAGGCTGTGTGGCCTTCTGATGGTGTGGAAGATCCTCAAGAATGGTCTCGAAAATGTCGGTTTAATGACCCGAATTGTGGTGGTTCACCTCTTAGGCATGAGGAAGAGCATGAGGGATCAATTGTGTCAAATTTGTATTTCAAAATGGTGGTAATGATTTTTGGACCCTAGTTTCAATGGCTTCCTATTGGCTGCAGGTGGTCACTCGGCCACCAAGACTACCAAAAGATAATGCTTGGCTTTTTCCTCATGGGAGTGCTACTCAATCGGTGGGGTTCATTTCCCGTTTCGATTAGCAATTCCTCTCAGCGGCCAGCTACTTTGGGGTTCTCGTGGTACTCCTCACAATGAATTTTTGCACTGAGCCCAAGTACTTCCCACGGTTAAGGAAGTCAGGTACTTATGTCCTCAAAGACTGCAGATGTTTAACTTTGTGTAAATTTTAAATTTTACTGGCTCACTCAGCGTCATGAACTGAGTTGGGTTGATTTGTATGGCATTGTGTGCATGTATTTTTTTTTCTTTTATATCTGGTGGCTGCTTAAATGGTTTATGAATATTCCGTAGAGTTCATAACTTTGTGATGAAAGCAGTAAATAGTAATCAGAAATTTTTATACATGTACCATTTGTGATCCTGAACTATGATAACCTGACTAAGTGACTACGTTGCACCTATATTTCTCTTCAACCATGAGAGGGTGTTACGCTCTCAACAAAATGGGACTAAGCCCATCCGTATGCAAGGTTGGTCAATAGGGAGGACACTGAGTGCCATGGGAATCCCTCCTTCTCTACCCCCTCTACCCTCCAAGTCACCTATTTTTAGTGGCTTTGAAAAATAATAGGTGAACTGCCTACTACTATACGAGCTTCACCCTTCATCTTATCAAAGAATACCCTGAAGGTGATGACTGGCTAGAGGAGGAAGGGCTAGGGAAGATGTTGATTTTAAGTAAATTTTAGTCAAGCTTTGTTCATTAATCCATTAACCAATGATTTACACATTTTGGAAATGAAATGATCAGAAATAGAAACAAAAACATAAATAGAAACAATTTTGATGGACAGAGAAAGCTGAGCCACACTGACAGTCCTTAATTTTTTTAAAAATTCAAACTTTGAGAGACAAATTGCACTTTTCGAGTCAAATGTGGCAAGGGGGTCGCTCAGAATCTGCAGACAAAAGAGGGCTAACTTCTGGGTTGAAGTTGAACTTTTCGGGCCTAAATGAGCATCCTGGTCACACCTTTCGACCAGATACGTGCGACTTGGCCAAAAAAAAATAGTAAATATTTTTTTTTGCAGGTCATGCTTTCTGGGCTTAAATAGGTGACTGGGTCGCTCTTTTTGGCCCGATATGAGCGACCTAGCCTGAAAACTAAAAAAAATGAAAAGCTGAGCTGGGAACGGTTGACAGTAACTTGAACTGTGGCCGAACGGGCTCGGTTTGGCCTTGAGGAGGCTCGGCTGTGAACTCAAATGCAAATAAACAGGAATATAAGCTGTATTTTAACAAAAAATTAAACTAGGGCAAAAAACAGAACTAAAAATTGAAACTTTGAAAAATAAACCTAAGGATCCTGTGGGATTGACCTGGTATGGTCGCCAGTTCTGTAGTAGGGATTTCTCCCTTGCTAAAGGGAATTAATGGCTACCTTCTGTTTATAGGATAGAGGGATAGGGTTCTTGATGGTAATTCAATAAAAACTAATTTGAAATAAAGCAAATAACAAAAAGGAAAGAGATGGAAGAAACCCCTTTGCACACAAGGTTAGGGTTTAAACTCCAAGGCCCTACATAAAACTGTTAGAACCAAAATACCTGCAAAAACATGTTAAACAATGAACCTACAAAAAAATACTACTAGAAAAACTACAAAATACTAAATAAAACATAGAAAACAACACAGGTATACCTTCTGGTTGGAATGGGAAACCATGCCCTAGCTGGGAGAGCACCTCTCTTGGAAGGGCGAGCTATGGCTCAATGGAAGGATGGAGGAGAGGGAGAGTGAATGGCTTGAGAGGAAAAATGGTCTCAAGGCACTCACGTTGGCAACATAACAATAGGGAAGGGAGGAATGTTTTTAGAGTGACCCCCACCCCTCTATTTATAGCTTTTTTAGGGTTCCAAGCCCCTGGTCAGGGATTTATCCCCTTTCGCTCAATATTTATCTCCTTTTAGGGTTTTAGGCTCCTTTGAGGGGTTTTAGCTCCTTTTTGGAGGCTTTAGTCCCTAAGAGAGCTATTTAGGCTCTCTTTAGGGGTTTTTAAGCCCTTTTTCCTATTTTTAAGCCTTCTTGAGGGTGTGGGGGTCAAATTGGGTCAAATGAGGGTCGTGCATGGGTGTCCTTAGGTGGTGTAGGCCATGTAGAGCTGAGTGAGAGATTTTTTGGGTTAACACACATCATACCAGATTTGATTACTATGAGTACCCTTGACTTGAATGATAACAATATGGTTGTAACTCAAAGCTGCTTGTAATTAATATGATTCTTCTTAGTAGTATGATTACACTATGGTTGTAACTATAAGCAAGATTTTTCTTAATATGAGCTTCATTACTTCTTAGTATATGTGTAAGCTTATTCAAGCTACTAGTTATGTGTACTCCTTCTTAGTTATGCTTGTTTAGTATTATACTGTATTGGTTCTAACATTCTAGTTAATGAACATGATATCAGAACTATTTCCATTATATTGGTAACATAACCCCATGTGATTGGCTCTATTCCTATGATATTGATATCAGAAGTAAGAGTTTATCTTGTTATGAACCATGTACACGTGCAATGACTCTAATATAAGGATATCATGTTCTATACATTATATACATTATTTCCCTAGTATAAAAAATATAGTATATTCTCCTAATATGTGCAATGTTAATGCTATTCAATTCTAAGTATCCATAGCAATATAGAATCATACACTACCCAATTAGAGAGATAAGGCTAATATGGACATAAATACCTAGGAATCAAGTACGATATCCATAATGTTACTCTTCACCTTACTTCACCTTAAAGGGGTCAAGTAGTTCTATATATAAGCTCTAAGCTCACTACTTATGATGAATGGTACCTATGTTTCCATAATATATACTATATAATAATGTACAAGTAAGCAGAGTATCAATTTTGTAAGCAGCTAACACCATGTATACATAATAATGAGCCTGTTCAACTCTATATATCATGTTATGTATCAACAAAGTATAAGGATGTTGGATTACCATGATTATGTCATAAGTGAATCCCTAATAAGTACACTACCCTATCACTAATATTTAACTAGTGGTAGTAAGTGATTGAACAATGAGATACATGGTCTCAAATAAGGACAAGCAATGGATCCGCACACTAGTCAACCTTCTCTTCCACAACCAACAAGGGATTTGTACATTCATCAAAGCCCTCAACTCGAACACAAAATTCAACAATTTGGAATTAAAAAGAATTGTTCAATGAATTCAACAAATTGCAAAAAAAATTATTCAATTCAGCGCATTCCATATCATCAAGAATCTAAATCATGAAGAAGATGTGGAAGAAAAGGCTAGAATCAAACGCGAATCCTTAGTTGTTGGAGAGAATGTCGAGTTTTGAGTATTTGTTCTTTAGTGGAATATATGACTTCTGGGTGGGTGGATGAGAAGGGTGGCTAGGATGTTAAGGGTAGACTGTAAGTGATGATAGAACATGCTAGAAGAGGATTTTAGAAGAGAAGCAGGTGTCTGGAAAACCCAAATAGAGGTGTTGACTATGATATGGGAGGCCTGGACATTGGGGAGGTCTCGAACCATAGGTATTAACACAAATTTCTCGGGCACATAGTAATCTTAAGAGCTCTAGTAATTAGAGGAAATTTGAGGTCTAAAATGGGCCTCCTAAGGAAAATGGTAAAATAATAGTTAACATAATAAAATAATAGTTATTAATTTTGGAGGAAGAATGAAAAAACTACTTTTTTTGTTCGTATTTTTGACTTATCTCCCTGTGCTTTTACTCAAATTCTGGGAGGGAGAGATCGGTAGATGCATAATTTAATTCCACATCCAATGGGTACCCACACTGCATACTTTTGATGGACCTCGCTACCCCAAAAATAAGAAATACCTAAAAAATGTGATGATGACATCATCATCACATTTTTTCAGGTATTTCTTATTTTTAGTGTAGCGGGGTCCGTCAAAAGTATGCAGTGTGGGTACCCGTTGGATGCAGAATTAAATTCCACATCCAAGGATCTCTCCCACCCGAAATTTAAGAAAAAAAACAGGGAGATATGTAGAAAATACGGACAAAAAAGGTAGTTTTCTTTGATGACAAATATGCCAATTCAACCATTATGGTTGACTCATTTTATTGAAATTCTATTGGTTCTTAAATTCCAACTCACAAAATTTATTGTTGGCGCGTTTTCTTATAAGGCCCATTTTAGACCCCAAATTTCCTATAATTCCCTTCTCTCGTTGAGCGACTCGAACCCTACGCAAACACAATGACTCAAACCTTGAACGTATTTCGTAACCCCCAAACCCTGAACGAATATGAGTAAAATGAGAGATATATTAAATATGACATAAAATCACCAATTTAGGAGGCATTATGTGTCTACCTTAATAGATTGCAGCAACTTCACTTCCTACCCAAAGGAGGTAGAGTCCATAGTTTAGAACCAAAAGGAGGCGGAGTCCAGAACTCGCTCAACGATGAGAGGTAGAGTTCATAGTCCACGCAATGGGAGTTATATTCCAGTACAATTCACTAAGTTCTGAGAGGTAGAGTTCATAGTCCACTCTGCGGCAATAGGAGGCATAGTTCAACTCAATTCACAACGACATAGTGAGGTAAGGTATGTCATCGTGTTGTTTTTTTTGTTTTTCATTTTTCATTTTTTTTAATTAATAGTTTCTTTTTTAATTTTTGATATTTAATATCTATATTTTTTTTTATTACTAACACCTAATCCATATAACCATTATCATATATATCCCCTTACCACTAACCCTTAACATAACCTTAAATCTCTACAAAATTTAACACTTTTGACCATGAATACATAACCCTTACCACCTATAACTTTTAATGTTAACCCTTAGTTATTGACACTTATAACATCTAACAATGAATACGCATATAGTCTTCACACATTTAACATATGACCCTTACTCGTTATAATCCCTTATTCCATAACACTATAACACATAAACACTATAATACCTCATATCTAACCCATAATCTCTAATCCAATACATTTTATCACCCCTAATCACTATAACCCTTAATATAAGAAATACATATTATAACCCTTAATGTTGATAAGTTCTAACCCTTATAATCGCGTAATCCCCATAAGCCTTAATCCCTATAACCCTTACCATTAATATAGCCCTTAATAATTCTAACTGCCAAGTTATGTATGTCATAACACCTATAATTGATAACCCATATATCCTTTAGTCCATAGAGCACCTAGACTTGTTAATCCATTTAACCCTTAATCCCTATAAGTACATCAAATACTTCAACTCTAAATCTATAACCCCTAATAAGTAACAACCATCATAACCCTTAATGTTGAAAGTTTTATTCATCATCATCCCTATGGACCATATAATTGTTAATCCCTATAACCTTTAACACTATAGTCCTTAACACTTATAACCTCCATTCTATATACGCCACAACACCTTTAATTTCTAACGGCCTCTAAATCCTCTAGTCCATATAAAACCTAAACCCATTAATCCATTTAACCATTAACCCCTAAAACATCTAATACTTCAAATCTAAATTCTATGAGCCGTGTCATATAATCTCTATGTCTTATAACCACTACCATATACTACCATTTATAGAATGAATTGGAGTAACTTGTCTTTTGCATTCATTAAAAATCCATTTTTCAATTGTTCTGAATTTAAATAAGTATTAATGTAGTGATGATATAAATAGGATTATCTTATGTTTATGAATAAGTTTCATGATAACATTTGCATCATTTAAATTTCTTAATAAAATATTACTTTGGTATGGTTTGTATAAATAACGATCATGATGATGAAAACGATGACGATCAACATGATGATGATGAAGACGATGATGATGAAGATGATGACGATGATGATGATCATCATCATCATCATGAAGACGATAATTATGAACATCGTGATGATGATGGTGATGATGATGATGATGATGATGAGGGTCATGATGATGATGATGATGATGATGATGATGATAATGATTATGATGGTGATGATGATGATAGTGATGATGATGATGATGATGATGATGGTGATCATGATGATGAAGACAATGATGATCAAAATGATGATGATGGTGATGCTGATGATGAACATAATGGTGATGAAGACAATGATACTGAACATCATGATAATGATGATGATGATGAAGAGGATCATGATGGTGATGATCATGATGTTGAATACGATGACGATCAACATGATGATGATGATGATGACGACGATCATGATGATGATGAGGGTAAGGATGATGAAGATGATGATGATGAAGAAGATGATGAGGATAATGAGGATGATGATGATGATGATGATGATCATCATCATCATCATGAAAACGATAATGATGAACATCATGATGATGGTGATGATGATGATGCTGATCATAATGATGATTATCATGACGATGATGACGATGATGATCAACATGATGAAGATGATGGTGATGATGATGATGACGATGAGGGTCATGATGCTGAAGATGATGATGATGATCATCATCATCATCATCATCATCATGAAGATGATAATGATGAACATGATGATGATGATGATGATGTGTTGATCATGATGATGATTATCATGAGGATGAAGACGATGATGATCAACATGATGAAGATGATGGTGATGATGGTGATGATGATGATGGTGACGATGATGATGATGAGGGTCACGATGATGAAGACGACGATGATGAAGATGATTATGATGAAGACGATGATGACGACGACGATGATGATGATCATCATCATCATCATCATGAAGATGATAATGATGAACATCATGATGATGATGATGATGATGATGATCATGATGATGATTATCATGAGGATGAAGACGATGATGATCAACATGATGAAGATGATGGTGATGATGGTGATGATGGTGGTGATGATGATGGTGATGATGATGATTATGATGATGCAGGTCATGACGATGAAGATGATGATGATGAAGATGATGATAATGAATACGATGATGACGACGACGACGACGACGACGATGATGATGATGATCATCATCATCCTCAAGAAGACGATAATGATGAACATGATGATGATGATGATGATGATGATGATGTTGATCATGATGATGATTATCATGAATATGAAGGCGATGATGATCAACATGATGAAGATGATGATGATGGTGATGATGATGATGATGATGATGATGATGATGATGAAGATGATGGTGATGATGATGATGATGATGATGATGATGATGATGAGGTTCATGATGATGATGAAGACGACGATGATGAAGACGATGGCGATGATGATGATGATGGTGATTATCATGATGATGATGATGAAGATGATGATGATGATGAACATCATGATGATGAAGACAATGATGATCGACATGATGACGATGGTGATGTGGATGGTGATGATGATGAACATAATGATGATGAAGATGATGATGTTGAACATCATGATAATGATGATGATGATGAATATGATCATGATGGTGATGAACATGATGATGAATATGATGATCATCAACATGATGATGATGATGAGGGTCATGATGATGAAGACGTTGATGCTGAAGACGATGATGATAAAGACGATGATGATGATGATAATGATGAATATCATGATGATGATGATGATGCTGATCATGATGATGATTATCATGAGGGTGAAGACGATGATGATCAACATGAGGAAGATGATAGTGATGATGGTGATGATGATCATCGTGATGATGATAATGATGATGATGATGATGATAATGATGAAGATGATGATGTTGATGATGATGATGAGGGTCATGATGATGATGATGATTAGGGTCATGATGATGAAGATGATGATGATGATGAATATGATGATGAAGATGATGATGATGATGATGATGATGCTGATGACGATGATTGTCATCATGATGATGATGAAGATGATGATGATGAACATCATAATGATGAAGATGATGATGTTGAACACCATTAAAATGATGATGATGATGATGAAGACAATGATGATCAACATGATGACAATGGTGATGGTGGTGGTGATGATGATGAAGACGATGATGTTGAACATCGTGATAATGAAGATGATGATGAAGATGATCATGATGATGAATACGATGAAGATCAACATGATGATGATGATGATGATGATGACGATGACGATGATAATGAGGGTCATGATGATGAAGATGTTGACGATGTTTCCATGAAGATGATGATGATGAAGACGATGAAGACGATGAGGATGATGACGATGATCATCATCATCATGATCATTCTCATGATGAAGATGATAATGATGAACATGATGATGATGATGATGATTCTAATCAGGATGATGAATACAATGATGATCAACATGATGATGATGATGATGATGATGGCAATGATGATGAGGGTCATGATGATGAATATGATGATGATGAATATGATGACGATGATGATGAAGGCGATGACGATGATGATGAAGGCGATGACGATGATGATGAAGACGATGATGATGTTTCCATGAAGACAATGATGATGAAGATGATGGAAATGATGAGGATGATGATGATGAGGATGCATCATGATGAAGACGATAATGATGATCATAATGGTGATGATGGTGATCATGATGATGAAGACAATGATGATCAACATGATGACGATAGTGATGTGGATGGTGATGAACATAATGGTGATGAAGATGATGATGCTGAACATCATGATAATGACGATGATGATGAAGATGATCATGATGTTGAATATGATGATGATCAATATGATGATTATGATGATGATGATGAGGGTCATGATGATGAAGACGATGATGATGAAGACGATGACGATGATGAGGATGATGATGATGATGATGATGATGATGATGATGGTGATGATGATCATCATGATGATGAAGATGATAATGATGAACATGATGATGATGATGATGATGATGTTGATCATGGTGATGATTATCATGAGGATCAGGATGATGAGGATCATGATGATGATGATGATGATGATGATGATGAACATGGTGATGGTGATGATGGTGATGATGATGAATACAATGATTATGATGATTACAATTATGATGATGATGATTATGATGATTATGATGATGATGATGATGATGAATATGATGATTACGATGATCATGATTATGATGATGATGATGATGATGATGATTATGATTATGATGATGATGATGATGATGATGATTATGATTATGATTATGATGATTATGATGAGGATGATGATAATGATGATGATTAACATGATGATGATGATGATGGAGATGATGGTGATGATGGTGATGATGATGATGTTAGTAACTCTTTTTTTTAAAGATAAAATAATAGGTCTAATTAAATATTTACCTTTCAATATATTTCATCGTCTTCTTCATTTAAGTCATCATATTCTTCATCCAAGTCATCATCCGCATCATCAGATCCAGAGTCAACATTGTAAGGATTGGGCATATCATCATCGTCATCTAAGTTAGTTACGCTCATCATGTCATCATTGATATAATCTTCAAGGGAATTGTTGGCTACATCATCTGATTCAAATAATTCTTGGACATCTTCTCTTGGATCATCATCATCATCTAACTCATGTTGATCATGCTCTTCATCATTGCATTCTTCTTCCAGAGAACCTTCTTCATTATCATCATATAGGTTATACTTTACCAGTATTCCCCTTAGATCATGTCTCACAACAAATGACCAGCCCGTTTTACCTGGAACCTCCGAGTAAAATACCTGTTCACATTGGATTGGAAGAACATAGGGCTCTGTTCGTGGCTCAAACAACCTTTTATTTACCATGGTAAATCCATTATCATGTTCAATAATAGTTCTATTGGGATCATGTTGATTCAATCGTAACCTGTACCATTCGAAAACAAATAGAACTACCTTGAAGGATCTAAAGTCACACTGTAGAATATCTTCCAAATACCCATAGTATCGATTTTCTGGGAGTTTTGGATGTCTGTCACTTCTAGATGAAACATTGGTCACCTCAAATACTATAGATATCCCACAATCTGATGTTTTCTTTGTTTCATCCAATTTTTTGATGCGATATCTACAACCATTGCAGACCATAGCCTTATGTTATTTTACCTACAACAAGAAATACATGAAAAGTTTACACAATGATGAAATAGTTATACAACAATACATGGAAAAGAACAACATGTACATCAAAATGTAATTTTCAAAATAAAATATTCAGAGTGTTTGATTAATATGCTTGCCATTTTATATTTTAAACCACATGCTAAATCGATTTCCCTTTTTGTAGGATTTCTATCTCCATTGCAATGTGCTAATTTTACCAATGAAGCCACACCTTCCCATGATATTCCATGACCCGATTGTTTGCATCGTTCAATCCATACCTTCATTTAGTCAAGATTTTTTACCATGTATAAATGAATTGCATCCCACTCTCGACCAACTGCTTGATGACAATAAACATTAAAATTCAAGACAGATGTAAATTTTTGAAACACAGCATATGCTCTTAATTGATGTAATAAATTGAAAATGCAATTATAATATGAACGATATAATTAACATACACTAGCTAATAATTACCTTTCACCTTCCTTTATCTACCTTTCCCCTCAGTTTCTCCCCTTAAAATAATCACAAATTCGATGTAAATTGAGCTTTGACGCTAACATAGGAAGATATTCACTAACATACAACATGTTTTGGTATACCATATATCGTTCCTCCATAGAACCCTCGACATGTGCTCATTGTCTCACCAAACCCTTCATAAATTTAAAGTGCCTCTCAACCATCCACATCAACCTTGAGTGCACAGGTCCACACAACTCAATTTCCTCAACTTGGTGTATGAAGTAGTGTTCCTGTGCATTGAAAAATGTCGAAGGTCAATGCTTCTTCATTTCACACATGAGACGAGGAATTTCTCTCCTCCAATACTTTATTTCTTCTTTATGGATTTCTTTAGATGTCAACCACCTACAAGTGACACAAACCAATAACATTATTTAATAAATAAAAAACCTTAAAATCACATATCAAGAAATACTGCACAAAAAACAAATATAAATTATACGAAGAATTAAAGAAACACTAAACACAAGCAACTAATCGCTAGTTACCTCATGTATTTACCAAGATTATATATAACTTGTTTGACATTGTTGTTGAAGTTGTCCAGGAGAGAGAGAGAGAGGTAGGACATACTATATCAATATAGAAACCACGTCATTTTTTAAACAAATACTATACAAACAAGAAAAACAAACTATGCAATAAAACGAAAAAAAAATTATATGGACATAATAATAATAATTACCTTGATGAAGACATGCCCATTATGTTTTTTGACCCCCACAAAATAACCTTTTTTCATTATGATATTCTTCAAGTTTGCACAAAATCCAGTGGGAAATTTAATTTTCCACATTAATTCTTTAACAGCATTGCTTTGCTACTCCGTAAACATCCATGGAATTGAGTTTATATTAATTTGGTCTCTGTTGCTATGAAATTGGATGACATCTTTCATTGCATGGTTTCCTTCTTGAATGTATTTGCAAGCTTTCACAATTTCATCTTTCTCCCTCCTTAGCTCTAGTAGTCACCATAATGTTTCAGTCACATTCTTTCCAATATGCATTGTATCAAACAAATGAGTGATTTTTAGGTGCTCATAGTAGGGCAACTTGCTGAATTGAATAGGATAAATTTTCATTCCTCCTGGAATCCCATTAATTCCTTCATGGTCACGATGGACAACATGAATATTAGTTTCTAAATAAATTACATCATAAATCAAATATGGCCACTATAGTAAACAACTCACAATAAAAATTAAAATACATAACAATTCATATATGATGATCCATACGTACCAGCTTGATGATTTCTATTGTATTGCATCTTCCAAAGGTGAGGTGTCATTCTCTGTGGTTTTAATGCAGTCTCTTGCCTCCCATTAAATTTTTTTTTTTGGTTGTTCTATATTTGTGATTCTCAGAGAGGAAATTCCTATACTCATTAAACACCTCCTTTCTTAAACTTTTTGAGCTCCAAGATTTTATCTTAGGACCACAAAATGGACATGCAAATTTACCCTTTGTATGAAGACCTACAATATATAGATATGAAATATCTATGTCAATTATAATTATATATAAACTATATTAACTACTTCATATAATTAAATGAAATTAAAGTGGAACTTAAAAACACAAACCACAAAATTGGGTTAACCTAGGGGCATCATGTATTGTCCATACAACCATTGCATGGAATTGAAATTTCCTTTGTCATATTGGTCTAGATACGTCATACATAGTGATGCCATTCCATAACTTCAGTAGCTCATCTATAAGAGGTTCGATATATACATTCATATCTTTGACTTGGAACTTGATTGATTTGAAGTACATATAAAATATATATTTATGAGAACCATTAAGATATATAAACCATGCACAAGAGTAAAATAAAAAATATACAAATGAAATTAGGAAACATAATACGAAAAATGAGATGCCACAACTACATTAGAAATAAAACAGTTGTAGACACAAAATACCTGGAACAATCATTGAAAACATTATGTGCTCCCTCTTTATTGACAACCATGGAGGAATTTTATTGTTGATAACAAAAATAGGCCACACCGTGTAAATGAATTAACACCATCTACTTCCAAAGAAATCCTAAGATCACGTGGTTCTTATTTAAAGTGAGGCCACTTTTCCTCTATATCTCTAAAAGCATAACCATCTACAGGCATTCGAATATCACCATCTTGAATTTTGTTCCTGGCATGGTAATCCATAAATTGCGCTATGTTATTGCACCTGAACAATCATTGCAAACATGAAATGATGGGAATATAACTAAGAACCTTGTGAGGCTCCTTTTTTGTTACTTGATATATTCGATATCTACTTATGTGACATTCTAGACATTCTATTGCAAAATCATGCCGATTATAATATATATCATGGTCATCGGGGCATGCATGAATTTCTTCATAATGCATTCCAATATCTTTCATGATGGAAGATAAATATTGATATGTGTGAGGTAAAATATTTGATGGTGGTAACAAAAATTCAGCTATCAAGCTACATCAAATTTTTTTTTATAGTTAATGTAATAAATAAATAATATTAACGAAACACACTTCATTTGTATGATGATCAATAATGAATTAACAATACAATTATTAGAGGAATACAAATAAAATTTATCACGATCGTATACATGTGATGGATTATTTTACATACCTTAGCATCCGTGTGATTGATATGTTTGAAATACCATTCATAACCTTCAATTTCATTATCAACAACACCACAGAGAGAATATTTGTTTTGGAGCATTCATAAAGAGGTTCATATTCCTTATGGAGAAGAGGTATATTGTTTTCATTATCAAAGTCATCACTATTTTCATTATCATCGTCATCGTCATCATCCATTATAACATTAAATGAATCATGGATCTATGTATTTGTACCATCATCTTCAACTATGTTATGAGTTTGATCATCTTCTTCAATATGATCATTCACTTGTTCTCCATTAAACATAGACGCTCCATGATCCTCTGGAACTTGTTCTGAAAGCACTTCCTCTGGACGATATGACGTAGGGTGTGTTTCCTTTATAGGTACATGAAAACATCAATAGATATAAGTTAATATAGGAAATATTAAAATAATATATACATTTACCAAATAAAAGATATAAAAAACTTTATAATGCTAAACCTACAAATGGATGATATTGATTCCCCCCCTCAATGTGTCCATGTTCCCTGCAATTTTTTTTGGCTATTGAGATCGAAATTCTTCTCCTCTTAAATACCCTGCATTGAGTACATGGAAAATAACATTTTCCATCAACCCTTCCTTTCGATGCATCCCATAGTATAGTAAGAAATTATCGATTGTGTTTGTTTGGATCACGAATATTTCTATATGACAATTTGTTGCAAACTTTGTTAATGAATACTATCGACAATATTAAAAAATCAAGTTCCACGCATCACAATTTTCTCAAAAGGAGGTTTGTTGAAGAATAAAAAAATTCCCGCAAATTTTCTATCAAAGAAAAAAAATTTCTCCCAATCGCCCGTTGAAGAATAAAACAATTCCTCAAATCGTCCGTCAAGGAATGAATAATTTACGCAAATTGTCTATCACTTCTATAGAAAACATGTTATAATGTTTAAAAAATTTTATATTTATAATTCGTCAGTCGTCAGATATTTGATGTTAGATTTTTAACATTAACCTAGCATTATATTAGGATCTTTAACTGAGAGAATAACAAGCACAACAATCAAACACATTAGACAATGAACACATTGTTTTTCCTCAGGGAAACCATAAATGGAGAAAACCCCACAACTTCCTTAGAGATAGAATCAACACCAAAATTAAAACCCCAAAACAGTAAGATGATCTCCCGACAATAGTAGCCTCTTTCTTTCTAGCCCCAACAACTTCTTCTTCCTCAGCTATGCACTACAACTGAGTGTGTGATAAATAGAGAGACTCACTCTTTATTTATACTAATTCCTGACTTGACAATAAATCAGTAGGTCTGACTTCTCTAGGAGAGTCTAATAACCCTAGGACCCCGGAACTACAAGGACTTTAACCCTTGAACAATACGAGGGTTACCCACAATGACTTGGCATGACTTGTTTACATTAAAGAACCTCCCGATAGGAACAACGGGGCATGACATGAATCAAATACATTACAGACACATCCCAGAATAAACATCGGGGTATAATACATAAGATATACGGATGAATACATTTCAAAGTTACAAATACATTAACACTCCCTCTTAACTAGGAAGGTATTCTCTTGACACAATTTATCGGCACAAGTCTTATTCTCTGTATCATCTGGATCATCATCGAGTCATCGTCATCTTCAAGTCATCTTCATCTTCAATTTATCTTCATATTCAAGTCATATTCATCTTTGGATGTGGATCATCACTGGAACATCACATGATCTAGATCATCATTGCTGGATCATAATCACAGGTGCTATCTCATGATTCTTCTCATCACAGGAAGTTCTACAGAGCTAGCCCTTTTTCATGATGGTTGTAGGCATAGCCTCCATGTAGGTATTCTTCAACGCTTATATCTGAGCCTAAGTCAGAATGGCCTGCCCAGCACTTACATCTGACCATGAGAGGAACACATCCAACACCATTTCAGAAAGGCATGCCCAACGCTCACATATGACCATGTGGGAACACATCCCACAACCTTGTTAGAAAGGCCCAGCACTTACATTCACCAGCATGATAGGACACAACTACTATCATTTGTGAAAAGGCACATCATTCACATCCACCAGCATGATAGGACACACCTGCTATGATCTACAAAAAGGCTCAACACTTACATCCACCAGCATGGTAGGACACACCTACTACCATCTGTGGAAAAGCACAACACTTATAATCACCAACATGGTAGGACACACCTACTACCATCTATGAAAAGGCACAACACTCACATCCACCAGCATGATAGGACACACCTACTATGATCTGTGGAAAGGCTATGAACTTACATATGATCATGTGGGAACCAATCCCACAGTCACATCAGAATGGATCCCAGACCTAGGCTTAGGATTCTTGGTAATTGACTAGGTGCCTCCATTCTCCCAGAGAATGGCATTAGCCCTTATATCTGATCAAGTGGGAACACATCCCTCAATCACATTAGAATGGCCATGCACTCATATCTAATCATGTGAGAACACATCCCATATTCATATTAGAATGGCCCTCAGTCCCAGACTGAGCTTTCCTGGTAACTGACTAGGTGCCTCCATTCTCCCAGAGAATGGCATCAGCCCTTATATCTGATCAAGTGGGAACACATCCCTCAATCACATCAGAATGGCCATACACTCATATATGATCATGTGAGAACACATCCCACAGTCATATAAAAATGGCCTTCAGTCCCAAACTAAGCTTTCCTGGTAACTGACCAAGTGCCTCCATTCCAAGAATGGCATTTAGCACTTATATCTGATCATGTAGGAACTAATCCTATAGTCACATAAGAATGGATCAGCACTCACATCTGACATGGAAGGAACCAATCCTCTCACCATGATATAATGGCTCATCCCTTACATATGACCATGGAAGGAACCAATCCTCTCACCATGTCATAATGGCTCACGAACTCATCACTTTCGTTTGGAGGGAACCTCGATCTGGAGAACACGAAGCTTCTCCCTAAAGTATTCAAACTTCACTTTGGCCAATGGATTTGTCAACAAATCAGCTATATGTTCTTCTTTCGCAACATACTGGAGCTTCACTACTCCTCCCTACACCATATCCCTGATATAGTGATATTTGATCTCGATATGCTTTGACTTGTCATGGAACACTGGGTTCTCTGACAACTTCACACAACTCTGGTTGTCGCAATATATACAAGTAGAATCTAAATGGAGATCAAATAAAACAGATAGTAGCTTCCTTAGCCATACTGCCTCACAACTAGCTGAACAAGTTGTGACATACTCTGCTGCAGCTATACTCAATGCCACACAGGACTGCTTCTGGCTAAACCAAGAGATCACACCTAATCTCATACTGAAGGCTTCTGAAGCAACACCCTAAAGTGCTCTTCCTATCGATGGCACTACCTACCCAATATGAATCAACATAACCCTCTAGGTTAATCTTCTGACTCTCCTCATACTTGATCCCATAACAAACTGTACCCCTCAGGTACCTCAAAATATGCTTTGCAGCAACCAAGTGAACATGTCTCGGATCTGTCAGGAATTGGCTCAAGGTGTTCACAGCGAAGTAAATATTTGTTCTCATGTTTGTCAGGTAGATCAAGGACCCAATCATCTGATGCTACATCGTAGCATCAATTTCTTCTAATGAAGTATCACCCAATAGCTTCAGATTTGATTCCATAGGTGTGGCCATGGCCTTGCAGTCCATCATCCTGAATCTCTTCAAGATATCTACCGTATATTTCCCTTGTCCGAGGGAAATTCCATCTGCATTCTGCCACACCTCCATGCCTAGAAAATAATGCATCATACCCAATTCCTTCATTTTGAACTCGATAGCAAGCTTCCTCTTCATATCAGAAATCAACCCATCCATACCTATTACAAACAGATCATCTACATACATTAGGAGAATCACCGGGTTTCCATCTTCAACCTTGTAGTAAAGGTTGCAATCCACTTTACTCTTGGTAAAGCCCAAATTGGATAGAAAGTTGTCAATTCTAACGTACCATGTCTTGGGTGCCTGTTTGAAACTGTACAGGGCTTTCTTCAATCTACACACATGATTCTCCCTATCACGTGTCTCAAAACTGAGTGGCTGCTCCACATAAACTTCCTCTTCCACTACACCATTCAAGCAGGCTGTCTTCACATCCAACTGGTGTATCTTCCATTTCATCATTGTAGCAAGAGCAAGTACTGATCTGATGGAAGTGTATCTAGTCACAGGTGCAAAAGTTTCTTCATAATCTATTCCTTCTTTCTCGGAGAAGCCATGAGCAACAAATATTGCTTTATATTTTTCTATGCTATCGTCTGCAGAATGCTTGATCTTGTATATCCATTTGGAAGTTACAACCGACTTCCCTTCTAGTATTGGGACAACATCCCAAACATCATTCTTCATGATCGATTAATACTCTTTGATCATAGAATCCTTCCATTCTTTCCTTTCTATTGCTTCTTCATAGTTGGAAGGTTCTTTATCGATGAAATCACATAATAATGCTACATACCCGGAGCAAGACCTGGTCCTATTTCTTTCTTTATGATTCTCTTATGGAGACCCATATATTTTTACACCTTGGATAGCTTCTCATACTCAAGAAGGTCTCCTCTTATGAGGATTCTTCTCCTGAGGTGGATCTACAGGTTCTTGAGGTTCTTCAAATTATCGATCTTCTTCTTGAATTTCTTCGTTCATGGTTGTGTGATGAATTTTGGGTGCTTTTGTTTATTCAGGTTCTTCAGTAGGCTTCTTTCTAGATTTGTAGTAGGTTGATTCTTTGTCAAATGTTATATCCCTGATGATGTTGATCTTCTTGAATCCTGGGAAGTATATTCTATAAGCCTTCGAGCTTTTAGAGAATCCTACAAATATACCCCTCTTTCCTCAAGGATCTTATTTTGTCCTGTTTTCTTTTAGAATGTGTATGTACATTGGACAGCTGAATATACTGAGATGGATGAATTCTAGTTTCTTGCTGGAAAAGACTTATTCAGGTGTCTTGTTCTCAAGTACTCTATGTGGAGTACTGTTCTATACATACACCGTTGTTCTGGCAGCTTCTGCCCATAGATGCATGGGAAGATCTTGATCATGAAGCATTGCTCTTGCAGCTTCCATGATAGTTCTATTCTTCCTTTCTTCAACCCCATTCTATTGTGGATTATATGGAGTAAATAACTCCCTCTTAATCCCTGATTCTTTGCATAACTCTTTGAATTCATTTGATGTGAATTCTTCGCCATTATCTGATCGAAAGGTCTTGATATTCTTTTTAGTTTGTTTCTCAATCAAGGCTTTGAATTCCTTGAATTTTCTGAAAACTTCATCTTTGTTCTTCATGAAGTATATCCATGTCTTCCTAGAAAAATAATCAATAAAAGAAACATAGTATACATACTCGCTTAATGAACTTGATGACATTGGACCGCATACATCAGAGTGGATGATTTCCAATATTCCTTTTTCCTTGCTCTCGCTACTTGGAAATGTCTTCTTTGTGTTCTTTCCTTTCGCACATCCTTTGCAGAATCCATCATGTTTTGCTTGAATTTATGGAAGACCTTCAACAGCTTTGCTTGCAAGTGGTTGTGCTCTATAATGCACATGTGCAAGCCTTCTATGCCAAAGTTCATTTGTCTCTACTATTTCATGGACCAAGGTTTGTTCCAGATGGCCCTTCAATTTGTATAGACCTCCCTCTTGTTCCCCAATCATGACTGCATCATTAATAGTCTTTCCCTTTGGCCACATGATAACTTGTCCATCTATAAATGCAACCCTCATGCCTTTTGCATATAATACAGATATGGAGAGGAGGTTATTCTTTAGTCCTGGTACAAAAATACATCCTTCATTGTCATAGACTTTCCAGAGTCTAGCTTATAGGAGGATCCCCCACTACCTTTTATTGGATACTGGTAGTCATATCCAAGTTTCACAAAGGATTCTTTGAATCCTGTCATATGTTTGGAAGCCCCACTGTCTATAATCCAATCATTGCTTCCATTTTTAATGTTTCCTGTGAGAGCGGAAATCAAAACATATTCTTCATCAATTGAGGAATCATCACTTTCAAGTATGATTCTCTTTATGGAAGGTTCATCATCCTATGCAGCATGAGCATGATGTCTTCTCTTGTTTCCCTTCTTCTTGTGAGATACATTTTTGTTTCTAGGACATTCTCTAGCATAGTGTCCTTTCTCATCACATGTATAACATCTGATTCTAGACAAATCTTTTCTAGTGTTATGAAAGTGCTTACCTTTGGGGTGATGAGAACTTATTCTAGTTTTCTTGGAGTGTGCTATGAGAGCTTGATCCTCATTTCCCATCTTTTCTTCTCGAGCTGCTATTCAAGCTTCCTCTCGAGAGAATTCTTCCCATTGTCTACTGAACTTGACTAACTTATTTCTGGCACATATTCCTTGAATAAAGGAGTCCCATGATCTAGGGAGACCATTCAAGGTGGTCATTACAATCTCTGCATTCTCCACTTCTTGATCTACTAATTCTATTTGTTCCTTGATATGAGATACCCTTGTAAAGTAAGATTGGATGGTCTCTACATTCTGGATCTTTACATTCTTCAGTTGGTTTCTCAGAGTCATTTTCCAGTTTATGTTTTTCCCTTCAAACAGTTTGGTTATGGCATCAAAAAGAGCTTTAGGTTTATTTAGCGAGGACACCTATGGTATGAGGTGATCCTTGATTGAATCAGCAATAATTCTCTTATCTATAACCAACTTCTTCTTATGTAAGGCCTTAGCCTCGTCTCTCTTTGGAACTGGAACCTCCTCATTGATATAGGAGTCCAACTCATTTTCTTCCAGGACCAAGGAGATCCTATACTTCCAGGCTCGAAAGTTATTAGCTCCCTCAATATTTTCATCAAGCTTGGTATGATGAGACATATTAACTGAGAACATCAAATGGAAATACAAAATATTTAGATCTTACCAGGTTAAGATGTCAGTTCTGGATTTGGAGCTAAATTTTTGGAGTGCTGGTTTAGGAGAAGATTAGCGTTTGAATTTTTTGGAGTTCTGTCCAACCAAATGATTTGATATTGATCTATAAACTTCAATTTTGAGGAGGAGATCAATACAGGCCTGGGCTCACTCAAAAATTCCACTTCTCTGGAAATCCCTAATTTTCAACAGTAGTGTCAGGTCAAAAACTAAAAATGCTTAGAATCAGATTCTGCTTCGACAGAAAGATGAGCCCTAGGGAGGAGTGTCATACCAACCATATTTTTCTCAAAATCTATGGAAAGAGATACAAAAGGCAGGAATCCCTAGTTCCTGCAACTGCACAATGTCTTCTTCTCAGGTTAGCTCTGATACCATGTTAGATTCATTAAGCTAGAATTATATTAGGATCTTTAACTGAGAGAATAACAAGAAAAACAATCAAACACAAGAGACAATGAACACACTATTTTTCCTCGAGGAAACCATAAATGGAGAAAAACCTGCAACTTCCTCAGAGATAGAATCAGCACCAAATGTAAAACCCCAAAACAGTAAGATGATCTCCCGACAGCAGTAGCCTCTTTCTTTCTAGCCCCAATAGCTTCTTCTTCCTTAGCTATGTGATACAATTGAGTGTGAGTGAGTGTGTGATAAATAGAGAGACTCACTCTCTATTTATACTAATTCCCAACTTAATAATAACTCACTAGGGCCAACTTCTCTAGGAGAGTCTAATAACCCTAGGGCCCCAGAACTGCGGGGACTTTAACCCTTGAAAAAGAGGAGGGTTACCCACAATGACTTGACATGACTTGTTTACATTATAGAACCTCCTGATAGGAACATCGGGGAATGACATGACTCAAATACATTACAGACACATCCCGAAATAAACAACGGGGTACAATACATAAGATATACTGATGAATACATTCCAAAGTTAAAAATACATTAACATTCGACGATATGAACCTAGTTACCGTTGGAAATATGGGTTTAAACTATTTGAAATATGTCTTTATATTATTTCAAAAAATATCCCAAAGACATCTAAAATCCAATGATTGATCCTCCAAATGTCGTCGCAAATTTGACACACTATTGTCGGATAGCCGATGACTCATCTTCCAAGTGTCGTCGCAAATTCGACACACGTCTGTCACAAATTAGACACACTATTTTCGGATATTCGATGACTCATCCTCCAAGTTCCATCGCAAATTCAACACACTTCCATCGCATATCCAATGACATATTTTTGCAAACTGTCATCGAAAAACCTATGCTAAGGAGATCGGGAATTCGATGATACTTAAATGAATCGGAAGGTACATTACTTTTCATCATTACAAACTGACAAAAATGTACTTTACGTCGGATTTTGTTGGATTTTGGGTTCAAATCCTGTTGCATTAGCTAGTGGGTAGGAATTTATTTAAATAATGATTAAATATTTTATCTTGAGTTATGAGTGGGTTTAACAATATCCCAACAAGTATATAGGGATCGATGGTTCCTAGAAGATACACCAAGCAACTATAGATATGCTAAAATATTCAATAGAAGAAAAACACAAGGAGAATATCATATTAAACTAGATGGTTATGAATCTTGAGGCTACATTGGATCCAATACCCCTATTTACCAAGCCTTTTGTTATTTGAGAGCCCAAAAGTCACTAGGAAGATATAATTGGAAATAATCCCAATGACAAGTGTCCCAAATCTTGATCATGGACATAAATAATATTGTATCCAATAATATTGAGGAAAATATGGATTTCTATCTTGATTTGTGGGAGATACTAAATAAGCCATCTATGTGGAAGGAAAACATAAATAACCTAAACGAATTCATCAAAAGTGTGTTGCATAAGTATTAGGAGCTCATTATAGGATTATTGGACAACGTTTTTGGAATATTGTCAAACATGACCTTAGAAATAGGGAAGGTGGAAAACCTTTCCTTCAACTCTCAATTGAGGGAAAAAAAGGAGGTTAGGACTATTGAATAAATGTCCTTAAATAATCCTTTATGACTGGTGATAAAATGAATGGTACATGAACACATTATTTCATGAAAGCAACCAAATATTTCTATAGAATTGAAGCTCAATGGTAATTTGAGATAGCATGTTGATCCTTGAGGAGGAGTTTAGAGAAGAACAAGTGTTAGGATTATTAATCCTCCCTTGTCCAAATTTGGTCATATGTCTAAATCGGGAGTCCATCTAGTCTATTTATAGTCATTAACACCATTGGGTCCACTTGACCTAATTGGGGCACATGTTTCAGTTACTAAAGTGTGGGGAACACTAATTGAGGCTCACTACCACTGATTGCACTTGATTGCATCAGTTTAGGAGCCTCCTAGACCAATCCCTTCAATTTAGGAAGCCACTGGGAGTGCTGAAACCAACCAAGGTCAGTTCACTTCAGTTGATGACTAGTCAAGCTAAGTTAGGAGTCAGTTACATTCATCTCTAGTCCTCTACATTCAGTTAGCGCCACATTTACTTGACTGCACTCATGTAGGGTGCATTTCTCACCTACCAGAGTCAATTAACCTTAGTAAACACTGAATGTAACACTTGAGTTGTGTTTTAGAGCTCCGATGAACTCCGATTATGGTTTAGGAAAGGTCAGTTAACTATTGAGTCCTCTGATAGTGATTTAGACAAGGTCTTGGTTACCTACAGTCAAGAAGAGTCTAATCAATTCGAACTTCCTCATGTGGATTCGAATTGCTTGTGGTTATTAAAGCCATTGTACTTCATTGTAATTATCTATCTAATTACTCTTTGATTAATGAAAAGCATTCACAGCTGCAAGCCATTTTTGCATTGTTTCGTTCTTCAATAACTGAGTAAATTGTGTGATCTATCATGTGAGTTGTGTGTTTGTCCATAGATCTATGTGCTCAATTTAATAACAAGAAGTTATCAAGAATACCCTGGGGAATTAATTCAATAACATTACCTATTTCCTTAAGAAGGTCATTCAATTGATCAATAACATCCAATAGAATGGAAAAATTTGCAACATTACAAGATCACCAGGTGCAAGTGAGTGGAATCGAGGATGATATTTCCTCACTAAGGATAAAAGAGAAATTCACGATGGGCTCTCTTAGATTAATTTTCAATATTTGGGTAACCATTTCCATTGTATTGGTTTTAAATTACATGAGATATGGTTTCTATGGTTGAATTTTATGGAAGACTTTTCACCCACAACCAAATTATAAGAAGTAGTGGAAGAAGCAGAAGGGAGAGATTCTTAGCCTATTCTTGTAACTCAAAATCCCACTCTACCCATTCTAAATTTCCTTACTTAATTATTTGTAATTGGTATAATTTAGTTGTTTGTGTTTTAGTTCTGATACAAAATCATTCTTCTCTTCGCTTTATTTTCAAGTATCAATTATTTAGTTTATGGTCTGTGGGACCCACATCCCAAATCATAAGAGAGAACGCATTTTAATTTCTCATTTAAATATGTAGTCATAGGTATTTCGAATAGAGGAAAAATTCCAAATTCATCCTTGACAATATCAAACTAATAATTTTTGGAATTTGGAATAGATATGTATAAATTTCATGAAGAAATAATTTTTTGTAGTGATGTTCCATTTTACTTAGAATGTGTGTACATGAATCTTTTCAAACTCAATTGATATGAATGGATTAATCTATTAAAGTGCTTTGTCTTTCTTGTTTGATCTTTTTTTTTCTATGTCTTTTCATGAAGTTGTGATTGTTTAACGATTTGTGATAATTGTCTAAGGGGGATGGGTGTGAGTGTGATTTATCTTTTCTTTCATATTCAAATAAAATGTTGTAATTTCTCTTTATCCTAGATATCATCCTGCTTGGTCCTACATCGGGTAGTGAAATGAACTTCATATGAATTTATAAAACTATAAAAGATTGAACTAGTCTAAAAAGCATTTTAATAACTTTGTCCAACCATTCTTAGAGGAGAAATCAAATAGTACCACCTCTATAAACATAGAGGTTATCTCGAGGATCATTGAAGATCATTCCATGATATTGATGTTTTTGTAAATTTAAAGATCAACATTTTTTGCAACCATAATCTAAAGTGATTAAATATAATCTCTCCATAGACTGGTTATTAGTTTGGTGACTCTAATTTGGTGTCTCATAAAAATCTTGTTCAACCTCATCTTCCCATTTCCCTATAATCTAAAAGAATCATTTCAAACTAGTTGTAGTAGATTACTCTTCATACTATAAGAAATCACAAACAGATTGAGAAAACTTGGTAGGATTTGGAATGAAAAGAAATGACTCTTAGGGAGGAAGAGAGAAGGTGACTCCATTGATAGTGTATCTATAAAAGCATGAAAAGTTAGTCACCTCAGGATCATTTAAATGGATGTTCACAAGAAGAAGAAGGAATACTTTGGAGTTCATCCAAGACACCAAAAATGAACGTTCGACGATACCAAACCTTTCCTCCTTTCCACCATTCCTGTCTCCCAATCCATCACCTCCTGATAGTTTGTGTAGGGAATAATTTTATGCAATGGTAGGTTGAAAGGGGTAGAATGAGGAATGACAAGAGAATGACAAAAGGAACTACGAGAGACAAATAAACACACAACGAAGGCGTATAATGAACCCTTTGGAACTAGTAGGGGAACACCATCCATTACATAGTATCATTGTGGTTGTACTACTGATCTTTAATCTTGATGGTTTTATAAGTCTTAAAAGGCACATTGATCATTTATTTACCATTTTTCACATTCACCTGATCACTCATCATGATGTGACGGTCAATGTTCTCCTATAGACTTTGATTTGGAATATGATTGGTATTTGTCACTCCTTACAAGTTCCATCACATGATTCAATGATATTGAAGATGTATTTAGGATGAGGAATACTCATATTGTCACATACCATACATTTCTCACTAAGTTCATACAAATACACCTTTATTAGAATGAGAAAAATCAGGATTTTAATCTATCGTTATATAGAAATTTGTAAAATATTAGTGAACACTAATAGATAAATGACCGAGTAATATTCAGTTATAAAAACACCATACCTACCCAATGCCAAATGTTCTATCAAGTCTTCCCACATTGTACAATTAGAACAAGAAATGAGAAGAGCCTAAGAAATGGAGGAAGATTTGCTTGAAAGTAATGATGACATATAAAGCATATTGGGGAAAGTACAGAGCTATGTGGTGTGATAGGAAATTCTCCATACGAATAAGTTGAATCCCTCTTGACTATCGAGAAGGTTCCCTATGTACCTAAGTCAAGATAGAATTGAAACAAATGGATTTTATGTTTTTTCTAGGCCTAGACCATATGCACATAGTTTTGCAAGATAGAAGAAGAGTGATGGAGAATAGATGACTTACCTCCTTACTAACAATTTTCCTTATTGCTTCATCCTTTTGGTTTGATGTCCAAATATCCAAAGATGAGTATATCCTGTAGATACCGTGGTGAGTGATTTCTCACTCACACAAGTAAAAGACGAGTTACTATCGGCTTAGAGAAGCCAAGGTAGGAGTTAGACAAGATTCTAGATCTCGTGACTCAAGTGTGTGACAAAACTTAGTGAAAAATGGTAAAAACAAGTAAAAACCAAACTATGTAAAGCCAACGATAGGAAATATGACTAAGTGTCACTGCATGCATGCCACAAATATTGATAAAAGTAAACGTTCGTAATAGTAAACAGTATCAATAAACTTTTCTCTTTTTACAAAAAACAAAGATGCAAGAAATGAAAATATTTTTTATTACTCAACATTGGACATTACATGGGTGGAGAATACCTCGAGTGAATGGGCCCTTGCAAATGATGATGAGTATTGTTCTTCGGTGTATGAGGAGTCGAACTTCTCCCATACGATTCCATAGAGGTGTCGAATATCAACCAAGTTGAATGAATGAGTGGTAACGAAGGGTTACAAGCTTCAAGGGGAAATTTCAATAGAATAATGATGTTGCAATGGAGAGATGGATGGGAATGAGCCTTCATGCAATATTTGTAGTAAGTTCTTTTCCACTTAGGGTTTTAAAAACCATGGTTGTTTTACTTTTTTTTCGCTAGTATATTTTGTATTTAGGAGGGATTCAATTTTGGTGTGGACTTCTCTTGGTTTATGGAATTGTGTCTTAATTTGGACATTAATCCCTAATTTAGTGGGATAATTTTATTTTGGTGTCAAGGGGTCCATATTTAATGGATTTTTGATATCTTTTATTTTTGGATGCATGAAGGAATATTTGGTAAGTTAGAAAATATGAAAATGGGTTATGGAGAATATGGGAAGTACTCAGTAATCTATGATCAAAATTTTGGTGTTATGACCAACAGAAATCATATGACTCATTCTTCCAAAGGGGGAAATGTGACCAAAATGAAAAGAGACAAAGACTATGTTGATGTAGAGAACAAACTTAGTGCTGGCGATGCAAGGGAAATATCTATAAGTACAATCACTCAAAATGGATTAGGTATAGATCATTATAAGTATATATTAGGATGAGGAGGGCATACCCATGCTTGTATCAATGTGTTAATATACATAAATGGTGACATCCATAGGGGGACCTAAATAATACATAAAGAATTGTTGAATACATGATAGTGTTCCAATGAGGACTGGTACATGCACTAAGATGGTGGTCCAAATGGATGTTGTTCTAAAGAACTAAAATTGGAAAAAATGGGATGCACTATGGGTGCATGATCATGACTGATGTATTGAAATGGCCAACAAATGGTTAAACTTGAGCCATTGAATGTATGAATATCAAAGGTACAATATACTAAAACTGGAACCAAATGTACTAGGAAGCACAAGGGATTTAAAACACTAACTCCAACTTAGCCCGGGTATCCTAAGGAGCATGATAATGAATGGGTTCCAGAGTGACCCGCCAATGTGTTAGAGTCAAGAGACATTCAAGGTCTTCAACCAACTACTAATGGGACCAAAACCCTATATGAATCACAATGGTGCGAGTAAGTATATGATGTCGAACACATGATAAACAACCACCTAAAAGGGAAATAGGGTTCCCCTTCCAAATTGTCTATAGGAAATCATCGATGATGGTGGTGATTGCAAGGTACATGGACCTCTATGTTTATCCTTTGGAATAGATGTGATGGTGTCGACAGAGGGAGACCTGCAACTATCAAGTAAATAATGGTTCCTTGATAGGAGAACAAGGTATAAAAACAAAATTTAACTAGAACAACATGGTGAATTGAGATGTTGTAGGTAGGTACAAGGGTCACTAAGTAATGGGACTGAAGCTTCCTTTGTTCAAAGTATGATGGTTGGGATAACCTAAAAAAATATGAAACTGATCTAAGGGGAGGGGAAACATATTTGGGTTGGGGGGAACTGGATTAGGAATACCTTAAGGAGGTGGGGGGAGGAGAAAATGATGATAATAAAAGGAGGGGGATTCAAAATGTGACTCCAAGCATGACTCATTGCAGAGTACTTGGAAAAAAATCAAATGGGAATTATTCCGACTCAAGATACTAGATGTGATATCTAGGGATGTTGAGAAGCACCAGTTTGGGCCTTATATGTGGTTTAAGGAGCTCAAATAAGGTATAGAAGTATGCTGAAAATAGTACTATCCCATTGGTTTTATCGAGCCCAGGGAAATTTTTGCTCATTGGTGCTTTCAATTTTAGAGAGTCTAAAAATAGTAAGAAGACTCTAGTAGTGGTCTTTTCCATAAAACTAGTCTCCAAGGCCTGAAAAATAATAGAAGTGCATAGTGGAGAGATCTTCTAGTCAAAAGGGACTAGAGCATTCCTTTTTCACAAATAGTCCATACGGCCCAAAAAAGGGATAAAATTATACTAGATATATATTCTTTCACATCCTTTAATGAGTCTAAAAGATAAAGGATCACTCGACAACCTTTTCATTGTTTAAGGAGTAAAAAAAACGATTAACAAAAACTCCAAGCTGGGATTCCAAGAGAAGTTTCCAATAAGTAATGATATGAGGAAATATATGAGGCTTCAACTCAGTATGTCAAACTATATAGACTCTCGATCCTAAGGGTATGTGAACAACATGGGTGCCAAATGCAAAGGGTTATAAACAATGGTAACCCATGTGAGGGGAGGTTCTACTACTGATCAAGGGAAAATGCAAGAGGAGGTTGGGTAGGGCCACTCACTCGATTTCCATGGGGTCCTATAGGCTCAAGAGGGAAAATGGAGGTAATGCATAAACTTTATATAGGGAGAGGATGTCCTATATGCTAGTGTAGGGATTATACATGTAGAAGCGATTGATACCACAAGGAGGACTACAAATGTAACCCATGACACGTATGTGTACACATAACAAGGATACCCAAGTGTAAATATGCATCTAGAATATAAAGCATGCATACAAACACATATAAAAAATGAATCACATGATGGCATACAAATAAAGGAAGGCCCTAAAAATGGGCCAGATGGGGTTCACTAATCTTAACTAATTGATGTTATACTTGGGAAGAGAGTGAAACGGTGATTCCAATTGTGAAAATGACATGACAAATGGATTTTGTATGAATCTAGAACACTCAGTGGAATATAGGGACCAATGGGCCTATAAAAGTTAGAGGGGACCACACGACAATTGTAATTTTCACTGTTTAGAGTGTGGAGAGTGTGTGGAGGGCCCTGGAGAGAAGCAATTATTTAGTCTTCTTAGAGAGATGGTTTGGATTATGCAACTTGTAGGTAAGAGATCCTCAAATTTATTCCCATGAGGGTTTGTATATGTGGATAGCTCCTTTTGAAGGGAAGGAGCACTCTGAAGCGCTCCCCGCCCTAGAGGCTTTGCACCTGGTGTAAGGTGCTTGGTGGTTCAAGGTCAAGTATGGATTGAAGCTTTAAATGGTTGATAGTGATGCCCTTCTAGGAAACAATAAATCCCAACAATCATCGGGTGTGAATGCAGAACACATACTTGAGTGGGTTCATATGGATATTATACATCCGTCATCAAAGGAAGACTTGTTAAAGGTATTATAATTGTTGTGAATTCTTTTTGG
Source organism: Pseudotsuga menziesii (assembly GCA_001517045.1). NCBI lineage: Eukaryota > Viridiplantae > Streptophyta > Pinopsida > Pinales > Pinaceae > Pseudotsuga > Pseudotsuga menziesii. Next base: position 63,215 of record LPNX010381737.1, read on the forward strand.
ATAGAGCCATGAGATTTTCTAGGTAGATGAGGATGATATGACCTAAGTCATGGAAACAAAAGGTCATAACATGTTGGAAGATGGCTCCATCATTGTTCAACCCAAAAGGAATGACTTTGTAAGAGAACATTCCCAATGGGGTTGTAAAGGCTGTTTTATATAGGTCTTCCATCGGGATATGAATTTTATTATATCTAGAAAATACATCCATTAAGGATAGGACTTTATATCTCACAGATTTGTTGATGAGATGATCAATGAACGATGTCGCAAAATCATCCTTGAAACAAGCCAAATTTAGATCACCAAAATTAGTGCAGATGCAGATAATTCCTTGTTTCTTGTTTACAATCATAGGATTGGACACCCATGTTATGTATTCAATTGGGTAAATGAACCTGACTTGACACAAATTCTTGATTCCATCTTTAATGACTGGTTCTTTGGATGGGTGGATTGGTCATTGCTTTTGTCGAATAGACATGGATTCAGGCCATGTGTCGATGCAGTGTTCTACGATGGATGGGTCAATACCAAGAATCTCAGTATATGACTAAGAGAAAATGTATTGAAACTCTTGGAAGAGATATTTATAAAATCTTCCTCTTCTAGGGTGCATGATTCCCCCGGTGTAATATTTTCCACAATCTTGGGTTTGTTAGAAATTCCAAACTGAATGGTATGTGAGATGTTGGCCATTTTTCCTTAATCAAAGGAATATGGCACTAGGATGGGATTTTAAGACTAATAAACATTGCAATGAGGAATAAATTATTTCGACTCCGTGCTAAATTGAAGGGAGGTTGGAGTAAATGGTGTGTTAGGGATAAAGTAATCATGGTGATGCATATCATCCCAAAGAAAATCCATCTCTGTCAATGCCTCAAGGATTTCTTCATCAATGTGGAATACCTTAGTTGTGAGATCATAGGGATCATTGAAGGTGGTGTCACAGACAAATGATCACTCGTTGAGATCGTATAGATGGAATTAATCTCATTCAAAGAAGATTCTGGGGGGTGGATCTTTTCTACAACAGTGATATTTGACTCCAGCGAGAGTTTGCATAAGTTATCCAAGACAAATAGATATTCATATAACTCAGTGAAATGATGGGATTAGTTCCCATAAATACCAAAAATAACACATGGGCAATTTGTACGAAGGGACTTGTTTTTAGGTTCGTAAGGGTTTGGGACCTAGACCACAGGAACATTCTCCTCATTATCAAGTGATCTGGGAGGATATTAACATTTGATTATAATTAAAGTATTCAAATAGTAAATTAAATCTTATAGGTGTTAATATATCATTAAGATCTTTCCGACAATGTTCATTTCACGTGAAATAGCCTCGAAACACACAATTTATGTTGTTTTGAACATTTGGAAAAAGGTTAAATTTGATGGTAAAAATGGAAAAAAGGGGGCCCACGTGGCACCCACATAGAGTGTCGTGGGCTAGGTATAGTAAGTGTATGTAAGCCACATGAAAGCACCATTGGGTGCCACATGGACAGGTTGGATGATGTGGCAGTCAGTCAGGCGGACATGTGTTCAAGGTCATTGACATGACAATAATGATACTAACCAATCAGGGCATGCCACATGGAAACCCTGTTGGTAGGTATTTTATTGTTCATTAAAAAATTCTAGAGGCCATGGGGATCAAACCGACGAACTCAACCTCCACCAATTCCTTCACAGAGTCCGACTAACCATTTGTGTTGCAAATGGTGCTTACAATACATAGTGCACAACTTGTATTTGAAGTTGAAATGAGTCATGGTTGGAAAAAAGGGTGGGATCGAGGGCTACACCCTAAATCCCTTGGAAAATATTGAGACCACATGGAATACTAAGTCATAAGCTAAATTGATAGATTTAAAGCAATTCCATAATTCCAACAAACACCACTATGGAGCCAATACCATACATTGTGGAACTATATTCCACCACCATATTGTGCCAACAAACGAACCCCCCAAGAATAAAATGAAAACATGTTAAAAGGGGAGAGGCCCATGGTTTTGAACCCAATACCTCTTCCCCACTACGTCAATGATTTTCCACCACCACCACCCATCCCTTGGTTGGGATATGTCAGATTTTGCTTAAGAGTTTTAAGTCGCGGATTGGGCCAAAAAGGGGGGCACGTGGCTCCACTATGCATTCCCAAAAAATATTATTTAAGACATGGCCCAAGCCATGAAATGTAGTTTAGAAACCAACACACATAGAGCATAGGCACAAATACTGAGACAGACTATGAGCATAGATCCCAAGGAAGGTACAATCATTAATGTGAATGATTCTCGTGGTAGGAATCTGTATAGTTCTGTACAATTGTAGGTAGAGTTGTCTCAATATGCATGCCAAAGAAGGCCTTAGGAAAATATAGTTGGATTTATACTCATTTTTCTTGAAATTTTGAGAGGATCGCCATGTTTTTTTTTTTTTGCTAACTGACAAGAATCAGAGGTGGTTCTAGAAATCCATGTATGTAAGATTTGGAGACAATAAGATCAACCTTCTCATTCAAAATGGCCCAGAGACGTATCCTAAGAGGGGTGAAATTCATTATCATGTGTTGTCTATCAATTTCATGGTTTGCATACCATTATTTTCTTATTTTTGTGTTTGAAGAATTTAAAATTTCATCTTTAAAATATTTTTTATGATTTTTTAACATACAAATTTCACATGCAATTTCTATGGTTAAAAAGATCCCGAAATTTCAAATCAAGTTTGGTATCATAGTAGTTTAACCATTGCATTGTGATTTTTTTAATGTGTCGATGACCCATTTTGTAGGTTGTTGGATAAAACTACAAGGAAATCAACATAAGGAAAAAGTCCAACCAGAAAGGCTTCAAATCAATCCCACGCAGATCTGATCCTATCCCCAAGTTGTCTGGGTTGACTAATTCCTATGGATATAAGGCCTCCATTGGCACAAGGGTTTGTGAGATTAAGTGTGATCTGCTCTTAAGGAGAGAATCAAAGTAACCACTTCCTAATAACTATCTGTTTAAGGAAACTTAAACAAGGTGAAACATGGACTTGAAATTGGATAATTGTAAAAACATGAAAGGTAGAAGGAACTGAATTCTCAACATACAAACATGCAAGTTAATCTTAGTTCCCTCAACCAAATTCAAATAAATATTAAAAAAAACATTGAAAATATTTATCTAAAGATCATAAACATACAATGTATCCCAGATGTAATACTAATTAACAAATTAGTACCAGAGATTAATTACTAGTTATCAGCAACAAAATATACCACATAAATTAAACAAAGATATTTTCTCAATATATATGCAACATGTCAACCATGAAAAGAAAAATTAGGACATAGATCAACACATTAATAGGCACCACTGATAATTAGCAAGGCATAAAAATAAAATAATGACTAAAAATCATTAAAAACATTTAACGAATCAACCATGAAACATAGCATGAAATGACTACAGTTTTATTAAGTTGTAAAACATTACATAGTGCAAAAATCACAAACTTTCCTGAAATGTAACTTGGTATTCTGTCCTTCGATATGCTCCTAGGATTTAATACTAAAAACAATTCCCCCCTTCTCTTGGGAAAACTTTCCCTTTAAATAATATTACAAATTCTTACAAAAAAGGAAAATTCCCAAGATGTGGGATTACAAAATAAAACAGTTTAGGTTTCGCCAAGGGTGGAATGCCACTTGGAATCTAAGTCCATCAAAAAATAAATGTCTTGATATTTGGCCTATTCAAGTTGTTCTTCCGATCTCAAGATATGGGATGTGATCTACCTCTTCTTAACTTTCTTCCATTCCCCAAGATACACATGTATCTTAACCATTGCAGAATTAGGTGTCTCAATCCACCTCCTAATCTCCTGCAAAAGTAAGCTAGGTCACACCCTCAATTTTCTCCTTAGCTACAAAAAAGGTTCATTCAATCTCTTATAATTTTAGTTTGGGGGAAACTGCATGTTTAATCGGACCTAGCAACGGCAGCCCCAAAAAATTGGGAAAAACATCAGAATCTATCCACCTACGCTTGCATGCCTCTTGTCCATATTGGATGATGGACTTTACTGCATCGTAGATTCCTTCCCAATTTTTTATGGTGACTTCGGTTTTCTTATCCCAAAGTTTGTCCAAGATTGGAAAATCCACTAGTTTGTCTATGATATGTATTTTCCAATGTATCACATCCTCAAATGCCTTAATTTTTGCAGTTCTCTGAGTATGGTGATCCTGTACAACCCTTGAATATTGCTCAAATGAATTGTATAGTTCCTACATTTCACCAAACCCTGTGTACAGAATGACCATAGTTTGATAATATTGATCATTGACCCTGTAAGCTAGTTATTTGAATTCTTCAACTGTCAATGTGGAAAATGGTGAGGTAGCTGAAGATAACTGTGATTCCTTAAGTTGTTGCTCAAGGGAAGCATTCTGATTAGCTTGTTATTGATTTAGGAACTCTGACTTCTCAAGTTGATGCTTGAGATGGTCAATATTCTTCTACAATTGTTTTTGTTTGTCTTCATGCTCTTGTTTGAGGAGCCAAATCTCCGTTTGATGATGTTCCTCGGCTGCTTCCAAATCATGTTTATCTTTCTACAGTTCATGTTCCTTGTCCAAGATATCTTTATTTAGTCATGACACTGAATCATAATTTTCTCCTGCGAAAGATCCCATGGCAGCCACTAGGTCCAATGCCCCTTGTTTAACATTAGGGGAATTAGTTCTCTTAACACCTTGATTAAGGGCATGAAACTGTTTGAGAGCAGCTTCCTTTGTCCTCTTTACTTTCTTTTTCATTATGGCCTTGTCTTTCTTGCTCAAAAAATATTTCCCTAAGGAAACAACTACATCCTCTCCAAATTATTCCATCTCCTTTGAAGCCGAAATGGTTTCCTTTTGAGGGGTGGTTGATGGCTTATATTGTGGTTGAGAGACCGGTATTTCTACACTGATGGGAGAAATTTCCAAGGGGGAGGTAGGGAAAATATATATTAGGGAAGAGGAAGAGGTGGGAATAGGGATATCAATTTGTGAAGAAGGTATAATAGAGAGGGAAGGGATTTCTACTTGGGAAAAAGTAATATGTGAGGATGTGGGGGGAGTATGGGATGTATGGGGAATTGATGAAACATGTGGGGAAGGAGGGGGGTAGGACTGGGAACTTATGATAATACTAATGGGTCCCTAGAGGTGTCCTAAATAATAGGTTTTAAATCCAAATGAGAGAAAGAAGACTGAGGAAATAAAACATCTAAGAAACTTGCTGAAAACTATGCATCAGGGAACAAAGAAGTCATGGAAGTGAGGATATTAATAGGGAAAGAGGGAGTCCCAGCTTCCTCCTCTGGGCCACTGTGAATTTCATGTATCTTAATTTCAGGCTGAGGCGGAGGTTCAACCTATTAGACCTAAGGGACCTACAGGGACACTTGTTCTTGAAGAGAAAGTGAAGTTATTTGTGTTGGTTTCTCCTCTCTCAGCACTTTTTGAGGTATGTGCTCAATTCGAGCCATTGGTGCTTAAGATACTTGTTCTTCCTATGGAGCATGCTGAGGTCTTTGTTTCTTAGGTTGAGGTTCAGCCTCTTCTACCTATGACTAGAGATAAGAATTGAGCCTGACTAAACCCTATTTAAATTGTACCCCTCTATGTAGGGCTTCCATTTCCTATAAAGAGTGAGTGCTCATAGGGCTTTCTATGACAATGTTTCCCTTGTATTTGGACTGAGGGGCCAAGGAAGAGGAAGAAGTTTTTGCTTGTTTTCTTGCTTCTTTCTCCATGTTTTCCCTGTGTGCCTTTTCTTCTACATCGAACTTTAATTCCCTGAAATGAAGGGTAGACTGCTTCAGGTCTTTCTAATATTTAAAAACACGTGCCCTTACCTATGGATCAATGATTTTTTCCAGTGCTTCACAAAAATCGAGAGCCTCCCTATACATGGAGTAGATCCTCATGTGTGTAATGAAACTTAGATAGGTCTTGAGAAAATAGGATAGATAGATAAGCCTTAGGATGATGCATCCTTTTAGGGGATTCTCCTAGGTTCATTGTTGTTCTCTCCTTACCCAGCACAACTGCATGGGTATAATTCTATGTAGTGTTAATGTAATTGTAACTTTGGAATGTATTCAATTGTATTTCTTATCTATTGTAATCCGATGTTTATTCCGAGATATACTTATGTCATATCATGCCCCGATGTTCCTGTCGGAAGGATCTATAATGTAAACAACTCATGTCAAGTCATTGTGGGTAACCCTCCTATTGTCTAAGGATTAAAGTCCCCGCAGTTCCCAGGCACTAGGGTTATTAGACTCTCCTAGAGAGGTCGGCCCTAGTAAGGTTTTAGTCATGTCAGGAATTAGTATAAATAGAGAGGTGACCTCTCTATTTATCACACACTCATCCACACTCAGTTGTAGCGTATAGCTGAGGAAGAGAAAGACACTGGGGTAAGGAAGAAAGAGCTTACTACTTTTGGGAAGTCATCTTACTATTTTAGGTTTCACTTTGGTGCTAATTCTATCTCTAAGGAAGTTGCGGGGTTTTCTCCATTTATGGCTTCCCCATGGAAAAACACTGTGTTCATTGTCTCTTGTGTTTGATTGTTGTGCTTGTTGTTCTCTCAGTTAAATATCCTAATGAAATGCTAGTGTTGGGAACCCAATATGCAAGTGAATTACAACTAACATATAGAGTGTACAATATTTATTGTCAACCCAGGGAAGTCTTGTATTTCAAGGATACCATGCACAATATATGCTTACACACTGAATTGCTGTAATTGAACAATCCTATCCTCTGTTCAGCTAAGCTCATCCCAAGAATCTACTTAATCTAGTTAACTTCTAAGGAATACAGTCACAATTACCTTCTGTTGTTCTTGATCTAAGAATGGAAAGATTAAAGTCACATCTAGATTACAATTGCAGAAAAAAAGGAAAATTCTGTTTCAAACCACTTAATGATTAACCCAACTATCTTAATCTGATTATTCTAGAAATCCAAAGACATAAATTGAATATTAGTCTATAGATTTAAAATACATGAATTGAGTTCAGCTATTCTATGAATTCAAAGTATAGGAATGAAATACTGTAATCATAAAAATAAGAGACAAGATGCAAGGATTCATGGAAACAACAACTCAAAGATCTAAGGATGAATAGAGTTGTTATAGTTACCACACAAATTGCATGAGGAATAATTACCTACTCAGTCGATTGTCACACCATGCCACTACATATATCCAAGAGATGCAATCAACAACACTCTGTAATACCACAACTTGTTACAGCTTCCTACAAAGAAATAAAATTAACATAACATCACAGAACAAAATAATTGAAATTCCTAATTTAACTCGGCAATCCCTGTGGAAGGTGGGCCAAGCCTTCACATAGAGATGTTGGATGAACACACGTTAAAACCCTTCGATCTGAAGTAACTCCTTGTATTAAAAAGGCAGATCGATTACACACTTCCTCCTCATAGCTAATACAATGAATTGATTTTATGTTCAACAACCCCTGGTTCAAAACAGTTGTCCATATTTATACAATGTAAATCATAACATCCTATCCCTATTAAGGGGAAGCCATGAATATCTATGCTCTTTAGGCACCCTAAATGACAATAGATGTTACAAACATGGCATGATGAAAGATAGGAAATATAGGGAAACTGTACAACAGTGCAATGATATCTTTATATCACAGCTATACACAAGCAGCAGCGCATTGTTGACCTCCAAATCTGACGCATTCTATTACAGCTATCTTTGTACAGATTTTCCTGGGATAATACATGGGGACCGCATTCCTTGGGCAATGGTAGGATGGATGGTGATTAGCTAGAGCGATGAATGCCCATCCTTTTTGTAGCATGTTCAGCTCGATCTTCCTGCAGTCTATATATATCAAAATACCTTTATAAACCATCATATTTTAGCATATTGAAAGATATGAAGCCTTAATTATCACAATCATAAGTATTAATAAAATAAAACAATAAATAATCATACCTTGGTGGATTAAAGAGTAGAGTGAGGGTAAAACATTTAATTGGCATGCTCAATGGGGTAGGATAGGGCAACAAGAGGTAATTAAGGATGGTCAAAAAGGGCCATTTCTGGGCCCAACATTGCCCCCCAACTGTCCTGTTGCATGTTCTCATGCAAAAACCTCCATTATTCCGAATTCGAATCTTGCACTATGCTATGTTCATGGAGAGCAGAGAAGTTGTAGGGGAAATTAGATGTTCCTTCTTTTTCTATGAAACCTCTGTGGGAAATCCAATACCTCCAGCATTGTTGCTCTTCTCTCTTGGTTAGTGAGAAATCCATCCTGTATGGTTTTGATGGCCACCAGATGAGGGGAAATTTAAATTTTAGGCCCAATCAATTAGCCCCACACTCCCTGATACATCTAACATAGCCCTCAACCCTAGAAAGTTCCTGTTCAAAATTTCTAAAATAATAGGGGTCTCTGCTCCTAAGTGTAGGAGAGGTAACCTACCATCTGTGCTTACTTCCTTCCAATGCTACTTGTTGGTGTATAGAAATATGGTTGGTACAGGTATAAATAACTTCCTCCTACAGTTCCATTATGTGTTGAGTCTGGATGGGGCATGAGAGCAAACTCCTGTGTCGAGCAAGAAAAATACCAGGATTTTGAGGCTCACTTCGAACCCATATATTAGAGTGAGCTTCATTGTGAGAAAAGGTTTGAAAAGACATTTCCCACTGAGCATGATTGCTCACAAAAGAAGCAAAGGTCCTCAACTAAACATCTCCTGAAAAAGGGACAAGATTTGAATTGCGGTCTAAAGGGAAAGCCATCTCATGCAAATATAATTCACACAACGAATTTTGATATTCAAAATTGCTTCTTAAAAATGTTTCCAAGAATTTTGCTGAGGTTGTTATCTCAAATGAATTCCATTCTTTCAAAGCTCTCAACTTAAACCAAACAAATTGTTCAAATAGAAAGACAAGGTAAGAATAAGAAGGTACCCTAGTGCCCAGGAGTTCTTGAGAAAGAGCATACATCTGCTCTTTTTCCTTCTGCACAGATTGGAACTTTTTCAACTCCCTTAAATTGATTTGTAGATCTTCTTCTTGAAGTCTCTAGGTCATATGTTCTTCTTCCCATTTCTCCTCCAGTCTCCTGATAATATTTTTATGTTTAGTAAGGAAAACTATCCTGTCTTGGTATTCCTCCACCTGGCTCTTCCATTTTAATACCTCCATTCTCAGAATTGAGAATTCTACTATAGGGTTCAGGGCTTCTTCTTCATGATGCTCCTCCTTGTAAGAATCCAGGTCAATGAAATTTTGAAGGGGATCAATCCACACTTTGTCACCTGATGTGCCACATTGGACATCCTGCACATCTAAATCTATTTTTGGGGGTGTTGGTTCTTGTGTGACAGCAACCTTTTCTGGACTCTCTTCAGCAACAATGTCCACCACTCTTGGAGACACTGGTTCTTGTGTCACAGCGTCTTCTTTCTGGGATTCTCTCATGGAAATTTTGGTAGCTGACTGTGAGGATGTTGGTTCTTGTGGAGCAACTTCCCCTTGAATTTTAATTTCATTTTCTACCTAATCATCAGCTACTATGTCAGCCAGGGGCTGTGAGGCTACTGGTTCTTGTGTGTCAGAGCCCTATTCTTATTTTTCCTCATGCTATTGAGATTGGATGTATTCATCAGTATGAAGTTGTTCCTCAAGGATTTTAGTATCACCTGAGGGTTATGTTTGAACTTTTTCATCTTCACCCCAATCCATATCAGGAATGACATCCACTTCAGGGTTATTTTCCTGTTGCATTTCAAGAGTCCCTACTACAGTTTTCAAGGATGTTGGTTCTTATGTGACAACATCCTGACTCACTTTTTCATCTCCCTACTGTTGTGGCCCCTTTTCTAGTATTTCTATGTCATGGGACAATTCTGGAGTCATAGTACAAAATTATTTATTAAATTCCAGAGTGCCTTCAATTCCTGGTTCTCCTCCTACTTGGATAGGCACTTGGACAAGAACATTCAAGGATGTTGGTTCTTGTGTGATGGCACCCTGTTAAACCCCATCATTGCCTTATTGTTTTGGTTCCACTTCTATGATTTTTGTGTCATGGGAGGACTCTAGGGTCACAGTGCAATCTTCATCCATAAAATCAGGAATAACTTCATCCCTTGGTTCCTCTGTCCTAGAGTTAGTGGCAATTTCAGCAAGAATACTTAAAGATGCTGGTTCTTGTGTGACGGCATCTTCTTTCTCTGAAATTTCCTCCTCCTGAAAATTTCCTTTGGGAGTCCCATATTCTATCCACTCAGGTTGTCCCTGTCCTTCCTCAGTTTTGGGTGCAGACTGCTGTGTTGTAAAGGAATGAATTACAATCTTGTGGTATGATTCTTTAAATATTTCTCCATAGGTTGGATAGACTACTCTTTCTTCCTCATTGCCAGGCTCGGTAGGATTTGATCCTTCCAATTGATATGCAACTTCCACCAATGTGTGCAGCTTCCTTTCACCCTGTTTTCTACATGCTTCTTTCCAATTTTCCAATTCCTTTCTGAGTGTTTGGACTTCCTCTTTTAATAGCCTATTTTTGAATAGAATTCCTTCAATTTTGTGTTCTTCTTCAACCAGGAACTCTGGGGCATCAATTGGTCTAGGTTTAAGAATGGGGAACTCAATTTGTGCTTCTAAGGTTGCCCATATTTCCCTTGTTGCTTCTGTTGCTGTGACCGACCTGGTTCTTTTCTTTCTTATTGGTGGAGATACCTTAATTTTGTCCTTTGATCTCCTTCTTTTTCTTTGTGGTGTTGGAGTTTCTAGATTCATAGCTGAGGTAGAAGGAATATTCCCAGTTCTAACATTTCCTTGTTCCTCGAGATGTTCTTCCTCAATTAAAGTTCCTCCCCATTCAGGGGAGGATTCAATGGTCACCAACTTAGTATTTTCTTCTATTTCCATGGCTCTGTCATCTTCGGGTTCAATTTTCGCAGCATCTAATGCTACTCCAGTTTCACCCTCTGCTGTCAGAGCTACCCTATTATTTAGTTCTTCCACAAGGTTTTTATGTACATCTTCTCTCAATTGTTCTGCTTGTACCCCTGGTTGATCCTCTAATCCAGTCTCATCTCCCCCCCCAACTATATTGGAGGGGCTCCGATCCTCTTGTTGTGCTTCATTTCCCCCCAACTATGGATGGACCTGCTCTTCTTCTATTGGAATACTGGGAAAAGGAGCAGGTTCCTGAACTTGAGCTGTAAATTGCTCCCAGGTTATATTGTGTTGAGCAAGGGTCCTTAAGATTATTAATTTAATGAGGCCATGGTGGGTCAGTGGGGAGAGTGGATATTTGGAAACTTAAACAAACCCATCCATATGATGTAAATCATTGAGCAAAGATAATGGAATATTTAATAGAACCCTATGACGGAGATGAGATAGTAAAAATGAATTCAAAATTATAGATTGTTTGGTACCTACCTTCATAGGTGATATATTTCTTGAGGAAAACAGCGACGTGATTCCATGTCTATGGCAATGACTGTAATACTATCCCCCTTTTTGTCATTTGAACCTGCTCCCCCTCTATTAGAAAATCCTGTATTGCTGTAGTAGTGGGGACTCAACGTCCAAACCAAGCCCTTCCCACCTGAGGAATACCAGTGACCTCAGCCATGATGGTTTCAGAAAATTTAATGTGCAAATCCCAAACCTTTGAGTGAGTTTCTATGAGGTTCAAAGCAAACTGTAAGGCTAATTCACGATGAAATCCATTCAGACATTTGAAAAATTCCGTCCAACCGGCAGTTTGAAATATAGCAAATATTGCAGCGTTTCTTCTGATTTCTTGTGTGTTTGAAGGTTCATAATGAGCCGGACTCCCCATGTTTCTAACTTCAGAATTATTTTACAGTTCAACAAATTACAGACTCCGACAATGGAGGTTATAGCATAGAGTATGCATGGACGGCTGAGAGGAGAGTTAGGCAAATTTGGAAAGTTTTAGCACACGAGATTATTTGAAATTTTATCCCAAATTGAGAAAGGTGTTAGTTATTAGGTATCATAATCAGTCTTTACGTCACACGAGCAGAGAGTTAATTGATGCAATAATGGGCATAAAAAGGGAGGTACAAGTAATATTGCCAAATCATATTGATACTTAATCAAGTGGTTAATCAAAGCCATACCTTCAGAAATGTGTGTTGGATGTCCTTTGGAGAATAATAGAACGTGTGGTTGCAGACATTGCAGAAGATGAACTTGTATGCTATGCAGTCATTAAATGTAATCATTATTATAGATGTGCTGTAATAACCTTTTCTACCGGTGAAGCAAAAACCATAGTGTCAGAATGGTCAGAAATATGATGAATATTACATTATGGGTAAAATTGCCACATTAGGAATCAAAGCCATATCTAGAGAGTTTCTATCGTGTAAAATATCTTCTAATAACACAGGAGTCACGGCCGCAGGTCATAAGGAAATCAAAGTAGAGGCGCGGCCTTCAATGATAGAAAAATCAGCTAAATATAGCAAAGTTGTAGTTGCCGAAAAAGATGTCGCAGCCGCCGGGAAAGATGTCGCAGCTGCCAGAAAAGATGTCGCAGCTACCGAGAAAGATGTCGCAGCTGCTGAAAAAGAAGGAAGAAAGTGTTAAGCGAATGGAAAGTGACTATGCTGCAGCTACACAAAATGAGATTTTATGGTAAAAAATAAAACGGGGTCACAACATGTGGAAACGAAAGAAGACAGAGTTTCATGGTGTGGAAGCTACCGAAAATGATGTTTGCAGCTATCGAAAATGGTGTTGCATCTGCTGAAAACGGTGTCACAACTGCCAGAAAGTGGGTTCGTAGCTACCAAAAAAAGGTGTCGCATCCGCCAAAAAAATGGGTGTCGCAGCCGCCAGAAAAAGGTGTTGTAGCTGCCGAAAAAATGGGTGTCGCAGTGGCCGGAAAAAGGTGTCGCAACTGCGACAAATTTATTTAAGGAAAAAAAATTTGATGTAGGAAGTCACAGAAAAATGAATTTTGGTTGACAGGCCTGATCTGACCACCATCCTTGGGCGCTTCCCTACACATTTTGGAAAAACAAAAAAAAAGCAGTTCAAGTGCAAAAGAAAAGATAACATAACGAAAAAACAACAATTATTTATGTACAATGATTCATACGCGATTTACAATGATCAATTAAGAATTGACAGAGGTAGAGAAAAATTCTTGCCCTTGTGCTAGCTCGTAATCTATATTAGCGGCAATTTGTGAGATAAATGCATCCTTTGAAATTGGTTTACGGTACAGTCACATCCTATGGCCATCGGTAAATAATGGTGCATGGTTTTCATCAATAGTTACCAGGTAGACTATGTCGTTATCAAATACCATGACTACTAGGTATGGGACTAGCCATCTTGTGTATAATTTTCCCTTGAAATCTCTTTTGAATCTGGAATCGTATAATAGTGCCCAATCTCCCTCACAAAAGACCTTTTTGATGAATCGGTCATGCCAATTGGATCTCTGTTGTTGAATTAACACTGTTCGGTCCACTAAAGCTAACCGATTCTCGTCCAGTTCATTCAGTTGGTTCAATATTCTTTTCTGGGCTCCAGTTACATCCAAGTTTACCTCTGTGGCCATCTTCAAGGTCTTGATTTCAAATTCAATTGGGACAATGTCACTTTTTCCATACATTAAGTCGTAAGGAGAGAAACCTGTGGTGTTACGCCAAGTGGTGCGATATTCCCATAGTGCTTTCGGAAGCCTGTCAGCCCAATCTCTACAATGGCTCTTGACTATCTTGGTGAGGATAGATTCAATAAATTTATTAGTTCTTTCCACTTGGCCATTGGCTTGGGGATGGTAAGGTGAAGTTACCCTATGCCGAACGTGATACTTCCGTAGCAGAGCTTCAAATTGACGCGACATAAAATGCGGTCCTCCATCAGTAACTACTTCCTTAGGTACCCCAAAATGGGTAAATATTTCACTGTATAGGAAGTCAAGCACAACCTGGTCATTATCTTTTTCCAAAGCTACAGCTTCTACCCATTTTGTCATATAATCGGTACAGACCAAGATGTAGGATTTCTGCTTGGAATGAGGGCTGATAGGGCCAATGAAATCTAGAGCCCATCTATCAAAGGGTTCAATTACTGATTGTGGTTACAGAGGCATTTGATCTAATCTATTCGGATGACCCATCCTTTGGTAGCTATCACAAGACTAGACATATCTTTTTGCATCCCTAAAAAGAGTTGGCCAATAGTAGCCCATTCTCAGCGCTTTGTGTCCTGTCCTTCTATCTACAAAATGTCCCCCACAAGGTTCATCATGGCAGGACTTTAGTATATGAAAGATTTCATCTTCCCTTACACATCTTTTGATTTCAAGATCATGACCTGTGTAAAAGAGGTGACCGTTTACCCAACAATACCTAGCACTTTGCTAGATGATTTTTCTCTTTTATCTTTTGGACATATGTGTCAGAAGCTTTCCTGCAACCAAGTAATTAGTGACATCCGCATACCAAGGAGAATGAGCTGAAACTGCAAATAAATGTTCATCTAGAAAAGAGTCCTCAATAGGCAAATTATCATCACTATTAGTGAAACGAGATAAAAAATCAGCAACAACATTTTCTTTTACAGGTTTATCTATGATGGTAATATCAAATTCCTGTAATAATAAGAGCCATCTAGTCACTTTGGCATTAGTGACGGGTTTGTTCATTATATATTTAATGACAGAGTGGTCAGTGTGCACAAATATAGGATATCCTGTAATGTAATGTCGAAATTTGTTAATGGAGTAGACAACAGCTAAAAACTCCTTCTCGGTGACAGTATAATTAAGTTCAGCAGGGGCTGAGTTTTTACTAATATAATAAATTGCATAAGGTACTTGACCATCCTACTTTCCTAAAACTGCTCCAATAGCGATATCAGAAGCATCTGAAGAAATGTGGAAGGGTAGGGTCCAATTGGGCCCTCTTAAGATAGGAGTTGTGGACAGCTTCTCCTTAAGCTTAACAAACGATGTTTGGCATGCTTCATTCCAAACAAAATGCGCATCCTTCATTAATAGTGAAAACAAAGGAGAAGGAAGTTTGGAAAAGTTTTCTATAAATCTTTGGTAGTATCCAACATGTCCTAGGAAACTTCGCACCTCTTTTTGAGTTGCAGGAGTAGGTATATTTTTAATTACCTTCATTTTTTAGGGATCCACCTAAATGCCATCAACAGAGATGAAGTGCCCCAATACTACTCCTTCACTCATCATCATATGGCACTTTTTAGTGCTTAAAGAGAGCCAGGTCTATTCATAGCGAGTTAAAACTTTTTTCAATTTTCCAATGCTTCTTCAAAATCCTTGCCATAAGGAGTGAAATATGTCGATTAGAGCTCTTTGAAATGTTGTTGGTGCATTACATAAACCAAAGGGGAGCACTCTGTAAGCAAATGTTCCCCAGGGACAAGTGAAGGTAGTTTTATCTTGGTCTTTAGGAGCAATTTGAATCTGATTGTACCTGCTAAACCCATCCAGGAAGGAGAAGAAATTATTCCCTGATAGGGTGTCGAGTACTTGATTGATAAAGGGCAAGGGAAAGTGGTCTTTTTGTGTGGCTTTGTTTAGCTCCCTATAGTCGACACGCGACTCTCGATTTACTATTTTTCTTGGGTACAATTACATGCGGGGAGACCCACTCGCTGTCTGAAATAGGATATGTGAATCCTGCTTCCAAGAATTTATGAATTTCTTCCTTCACTATGTCCCTAAGATTGGGGTTAATTCATCATTGAGGCTGGCACACAGGCCAGGAGTCACTTTTAATATAAATATGATGGGTTCCCAGGTTAGAGGGGATACCCCTCATGTCTGTATACTCCTAGGAAAATGCCCCCTTGTGTTCTTTCAAGAGACTGATCAGGCACTTCTGTTCATCTAAGGAGAGGTTGGGGTTATTATTCAGGTTTTTCTAGACTCTACCTTAATGGGAATACTTTTTAAATTTTTCAACATTGGGATTATGTGTGTGTCACCGACTAGTGCTTCTTCTATGATATTTTCTTGTTCTTCCTTACCTAGAGTAATGTTCAGGATTTGATAAACTTATTTATTAATTGAGGTGGGTTCACTGATGAAGTTATTAATGGAATCGTCTTTAGTTTCATCCTTAAAGGTTAAGGATTTCCCTACAGTTAATAATGGCTAACGCCCTCTTCTTCCTCTGGCTCCATCCATAAACAAGTTTCAGCTTCTAGACTCAGTCGAGCTGGAGGATAGAGAGTGAGGTTCTTAGTCTTGGTGCCATCTGATATGGTCATACCCATATCGACAGCTAATGCAAGCATCAGCTGTAGCTAACCAAGGCCTTCCTAGGATCAATGGGTGTCCTCCCAGCTGCGACTTAGGTTGTAAAACCAAGAAGTCAATAGGATACTCCCAAGAGTCAACTGAGATGATGAGATCATCCAAAATTCCTTTACATTTAATGGTGGATCTATCTGCCAGTTCTAAAATAGTGGGGTTTGGCCTAAGATTAGTGAGCCCAAGTTTTCTTACAGCTTCGATTGTCATGACATTAATCGCTGCTCCTAAATCTACCAATACATTGGGTATCTATGTATGCCCAATCTGCACAGTGATAGGGGGTTTCCCAAGATCGTCATATCTGGCCAACATCGTTTTTCCTGTTATTAATGCAGATAATTTCCCTATGACGTGGACAGTGGGAGGATCTCTGGGTTTCCTCCCTATTTTCTTTGTGCATAGGTCCCAAACAGTTCAGAGGGTGGTTCTTTCTACATCGAGGGCAGAACACAACTAGTGTGAGATCCTCTACTGCCTATTTTTGCTTTTCCCTCAGGACGTCGATTTTCGAGGAGATAGAGCTCATCATTTCTGTTTTGAAATTTTCAAGGAGGTTTCCTATCTCTACACGGGTGGCTCCTCCATTAGATGACTTCTGAGTTCTGTCAAAGACATCACGTTCTAGATTATCCAGTTTGTCTCGCCTGTTATTCCTGGAAGATCCCCTGGAGTACCTTTTGCATAATTCCACAACCCTCTCAAAAGACTCCTGGGATATATCCCCCTTTCCTAATAGGTTTAACATATCTAGGAAATCATCCCTAATCCCGCAAAGCAGGATTATATTTAGCACATCTAACCCCATGTTCATCTGTCTAGCTCTTTGCACATTGTATAAAAGCCTCTCTACAAAATCTTCCAGAATTTCATCTTCCTTCTGCACCATTTTGAACAATTCTTCTACCCAGCAATGACGCAAAAATGTTGGGCACCCAATATGCAAGTGAATTACAACTAACATACAGAGTGTACAATATTTATTGTCAACCCATGGATGTCTTGTATTTCAAGGATAGCATGCACAATATATGCTTAAACGCTGAATTGTTGTAATTGAACAATCCTATCCTCTGTTCAGCTATGCTCATCCCAAGAATCTACTTAATCTAGTTAACTTCTAAGGAATACAATCACAATTACCTTCTGCTATTCTTGATCTAAGAATGGAAAGATGAAAGTCACATCTAGATTACAATTGTAGAAAAAAGGAAAATTCTGTTTCAAACCACTTAATGATTAACCCAACTATCTTAATCTAATTATTCTAGAAATCCAAAGACATAAATTGAATATTAGTCTAGAGATTCAAAATACAGGAATTGAGTTCAGCTGTTCTATGAATTCGAAGTACATGAATGAAATTATGCAATCATAAAAATAAGAGACAAGATGCAAGGATTCATGGAAACAACAACTTAAATATCTAAGGATGAACAAATTTGCTACAATTACCACACAAATTGCATGAGGAATAATTACCTACTCAGTCGACTATCACACCATGCCACTATAGATATCCAAGAGATGCAATCAACAATACACTGTAAATCCACAACTTGTTACAGCTTCCTATGAAGAAATAAAGTTAACATAACATCACACAACAAAATAATTGAAATACCTAATTTAACTCAGTAATCCCCATGGAAGGTGGGCCCAACCTTCACACAGAGATGTTGGATGAACACACATTAAAACCCTTTGATCTAAAGTAACTCCTTGTATTAAAAAGGATGATTGATTACACACTTCCTCCTCAAATCTAATACAATCAATTGATTTTATGTTCAACAATCCCTGGTTCGAAATAGTTCTCCATATTTATACAATGTAAATCATAACATCCTATCCCTATTATGGGGCAGCCATGAAGATCTATGATCTTCAGGCGCCCTAAATGACAATAACAGTTACAAATGTGGCAGGATGAAAGATAGGAAATATAGGGAAACTGTTAATTGACCCATGAGTAATGATATCTTCAGATCATAGCTATACACGAGCAGCAATGCACTGTTGACCTCCAAATTTGATGCATTCTGTTACAGCTATCTTTGTACAGCTTTACCTGGGATAATACACGGGGACCGCATTCCTTGGGAAATGGTAGGATGGATGGCGATCAGCTGGAGTGATGAATGCCCATCCTTTTTTTAGCATGTTCAGCCTAATCTTCCTGTAGTCTATATATCTCAAAATACCTTTATAAACCATCATATGTTAGCATATTGAGAGATATGAAGCCTTAATTATCAAAATCATAAGTATTAATAAAATAAAACAATACCCAATCATACCTTGGTGGATTAAAGAGTAGAGTGAGGGTAAAACATTTAATTGGCATGCTTAATGGGGTAGGATAGGAAAAAAGGAGGTAATTAAGGATGGTCAAAACGGGCCATTTCTGGGCCCAACAGGTAGCTTAATGTTTAAAATCTAACATGGTATCAGAGCTAACCCGAGAAGAAGACACTGTGCAACTACATGAACTAGGGATTTATATTTTGTGGATCTCTCTCCACATATTTTCATAAAAAGTATGGTGGAATAACTCTCCTCCCTAGGGCGCATCTTTCTGTTAAAGCAGAATCCAATTTTGAGGTTTTTCAGTTTTGGACCCAACACTACTGCTGGAAATTAGGGCTTTTCACAGAAGTGGAATTTTTCAATGAGCCCAGGCCTATATTGATCTCCTCCCCAATATCAAATTGAGGGATCAAATTCAAAGCATTTGGTTGGACAGAACTCCAGAAAAGAAAAACCCTAATCTGCTCCTGAACCAGCACTACAGGATTTCAGCTCCAAATCCAAATCTGACATATTGACCTGGTAATATCTAAATATTTTGTATTTCCATTTGAGGTTCTCATTTAAGATGTCTCATCATACCAAGATTGATTAAAAGCTTGAGGGAGCTGATAACTTTCGAGCCTGGAAGTATAGGATCTCCCTGGTCCTGGAAGAAAATGAGTTAGACTCCTATATCAGTGAGGAGGTTCCAGTTCCAGAGGGAGATGAGGTTAAGGCCTTACATAAGAAGAAGTTGGTTATGGAAAAGAGAATCATTGTTGATTCTACCAAGGATCACCTCATTCCACAGGAGTCCTCCCTCAAGACACCTAAAGCCATGTTTGATTCGCTAACCAAACAGTTTGAAGGAAAGAACATCAATCAAAAGATGACTCTAAGGAACCAGTTGAAGAATGTCAAGATCCAGAATGAAGAGACCATCTAGTCGTACTTCACAAGGGTCTCTCAGATCAACGAATAGCTAGAAGCTAAATATGAAGAAGTGGAGAATGCATAAATTGTGATGACAACATTGAATGGCCTCCCTAGGTCATGGGATTCTTTCATCCAAGGAATCTATGCTAGAAAGAAGTTGGTCAAGTTCAGTAGACTGTGGGAATAATTTTCTCAAGAAGAAGCTCGAATAGTATCCCAAGAAGAAAATATGGGAAGTGAAGATCAAGCTCTCACAGTACACTCCAAGAAAGGAAGAAAGGAAAAGCATCATCACCAAGGTAATCATTCTCATTAGAAAGGTTCATCTAAACTCAGATGTTATACATGTGATGAAATAGGACACTTTGCTAGAAACTATCCCATCACTACTACATTTTGACCAAAAATCCAACGGTCGTCATGTCGGATTTTCGACACTTTCCTGTCGGATGTACGACACTTTGATTTTTTTTTAAGCATCGGAAACTTGTCGTCGGTTAGCCGACACTTAACTAACCGTCGCTTAAGCGACACCTATGTAACCATCGCTTAAATGTAAAGTGTCACTTAAGCGACAGAATATTTTCCATGGTAGTAAATTTTTTTTGAGATAATAGCTTTCATAACCGTCGCTTAAGCGACGAATATCAACTAAAGGCGTCAGATATGCGACACCTACACCCGTCGGATAAGCGACATCTATCAACTAAAGGCGTCGGAGATGCGACACCTACACCCGTCGGATAAACGACATCTATCAACTAAAGGCATCGGAGATGCGACACCTACAACCGTCGGATAAGCGACGTGTATAAACTAAACGTCGGAAAAGCGACAGACGAAACCGTTGCTTAAGCGACGCTTGTGGAAATTTTTTTAAAAAAAATTAAAATTTTTTTTTGCTAGTTCTTATATATATATTTTAAAAACCAAAGTTATCAAATGCTGTCATCACATAAAAACTCATGGTGCACTAATAAAATAATACACTATACTTTAACTCGTATTTCCAAAGTTACACCAACCATAATATCCATTGTCATCACATGACACCTCGTTACCAAGATCATATCATTATGGGGTAAAATGAATACCCCTGAAAATAATACCAAAAAAATAAATAACCAACAGCATATCATTATAGCAATTGAAATGACAGAATATTATTATGGCAGTTGAAATGAATAAAAATTTATTGAGAATATGAGGTGTTTACCTAAAGAGCCTTCTATTTCTAACTCCATCTCTATATTTTAACTTGTGAATTAAATATCTGAACACTATGAAAACCATTGAGAATACGAGGTGTCTACCTAAAGAGCCTTCCATGTCTCTCTCCAACACAACTATCGATAATAAGTTAATAACAGAATAATAAACTTATTTTAACCCATCTTTCCATGGTCCCACTGACCTTGACTACCCATCGCCATCACATGACATCTCAGTATTACTTCCAGCCATGTTAAATATAATTGCACAGCATGCTGAAGACGCATAGCGGTCTAATAACATCAATTATGGATAATGAAAAAGCTAGGACCCCGATACCAAATACAAAGAATGGGATCATACCCATAAACCCGTCAGAAGCCATAACTTAAGCTATGATATAGTTTAGGGGCCATATCCTTGACAAGATCTCTAAATAGTAAATACTACGAAGAATATAACACTGAACTCACCCATATTTTCAGGTTGTTGGGCATAAATGAATTGTGAACTGACATATGGACAATCATTACTGTTTAGAATTGTGAACTGACATATGGACAATCATTACGGAATTTTACCATCTTTAGGTAAATGTTTCAAAATATTCGACTGTAACAAGGATTTAAATCATATTTTCAGACTTCTATTAAGATAAATATGAATTGATACAATTAAGGAATATTATACAACAACAAATCATGCACTCTTTGAAGAAAACCGCGCTCTACTAGACGACTTCACTTGCTTCAGATTATTTGAGCATTGCTTTAAAATGAATGGTGAAAGGATAAAAAGATGAAGCACCTACTAATCCATAATCAGTAACATTAAAGACTTCAAAATTTATAAATACAAGATCTAAAATTTTAGGCCCCCATTCCTTCCATGCAAAAACTGTTTTTTGCTAGATAACTGAGATCAAAGAACTCTTTCCTTCCATGCAAAGGCTATTTTCTGTTGGCTAATTGATATCAAAGCACTTTTTCCTGACATTTGGCATATTTAACTAGTTATAAATAAGAATCTGTCCATAAATCAAGGGCCATACTGGACCTTTGACCCGAATTCATACAACTCTTTCAGCCAAAGTACCAATTACAACAGAAATGGCCAATACACAATCAAGAGACTTTGACATCCTTCACAACATGACTGGCCAGTGAACAATAGAAGCAAGATCAAGGGGGATAAAATCTGGGACATACTGATAAGAATAGGCTGAAATCTCACACATACTGATAATAATAGGCTGCAGGATAGAGGGATCAATGCTTACAATATAAATCAATGAATAAATAAATCATACAGGATCAATGATTTCTTCCCACATAATTAGCTATCCGTTCCCTTCAAAGAAGCCAGCACAAATTCACCATATAAATTTTTCAATGCCATCATGAAAGTAAGGATCAGTGGACCCATTATTGCACCCTGCACATACAAATATGGACACATTAAAGTAAGATCGGATCATAGTAGGGCCTTACGGATAGGCTGTCAAAGATTTTGCTTCAAAATTTAAATAAATTCAATTATAAAATATCATGATGAACAACTAACAAATTAATCTACAAGCTACGTATTCATAAATATGACAACCAAATGTGAAGCAGAGGACAATGCTTTGAGCTTATTAAGTAACAATGTCACTTTCATAATCTATCTGATTTATCTAATTCTATTTTGAGGAAAGAAACACATTGATAATTTAAGGTTCCACAATCTAACTTGGAAGATGAAGGAAAGGAATCTCTCTAACTAAAGCTGGTAATATATGCCAATCCTTCTGTAAAAATATTTATAAATTGCATTTGTACAAATTTTAGTTAGGTAGTTTAGTCTGAATCCAAGTCTGCTGAAAATGAAATAATCTCATAAACACAAAACTGGAAACACTTGGATTTGTACTGTGAGGTTTATTGGGGCTAACTCGTACACTTGACTAGATTGCCACAGTCCCGATCAAAGAAAAGCCAACACCAGTCAGAGTAGAGCCCTCGAAAAACTGTCTCCATGTGAATTCGACTTGATGTATTTAAAAATATTTTTAGGAATTTGTGAATAGCAAAGATCTTGTCAGTGTCTCTATGAGGGATTTTGTTTGTGAAGGGTGTTACAGGTCCTTGTGAAGGTTTGCTTCATGTTGTTTTGAAATTGTAACTAGCGGTGTTAGAGTCTCTCATTTCTAGCCTTCATAGGCATTGCATCTGGATATTAGCTCTTTATTCATTATATACAAGCTGTTACAGGATTTCATGGACTGAGTTGTGGCCACATAGGAAGATACCCTACTGCCATCATTTCCAGAAATCGTGGGTACCATCCTCTCAGCGTTTTGACTGTCATACTGTGTTAATTTATTGGGATGAAGTTTCTTTCCAGCTGGGCATGATCATTGGGTATGAAGACTGTATATTGAGGAGAAATTGTGGTCCTGTGAACCAAAAAGAAGTTCTTCCCTACAAACTCAGTCACTTAAGTTCTGCCCTATGCACTTTCAGACCATACAACTGCCCCTATGCAGGGTCGGAATGTTCTGTCACAGGTGATATTTAGACTCTTGTGGCACATCTAAGGGATGATCATAAAATTGACATGCACACTGGTTGCATTCTTTACTCCATGCTTATGAAGGCTGCATGTGCATAGCCACTGTGTCTCGTTCCTATTAATAGTAAAAGGAAGCTTTAATCTAAAAAAATATTGCAAATATACACTCTGCCACTCTTCAACTTGGGCAGAGGCAAACAGGTCCCATTCACTAGGTTCCAGGCATAAAACCTCTCATCCCCAATTGCAGAGAACATTAAGTTTACATACAAATGGTCTTTCGGAAGCCCTTCTGATGATGAATTCCAGCTAAGAATTTGGGAGGATAAAACAGTTTCCCATACCTTGGAGACTTACATTTTCATTGAACCCTTCCTCCAACACTCACTATGCATACTACATTATTTGCTCACATGTTAGATATCTCCCTCACTCTTAAGTATGTGTACTACATCATTCACTTATTTCTTAATACATTATTTTACTTTTAATTCTTCCGGTTTAAGGAATGATGGTGCTACAAGCATATAAAATGAGAACTTCCAAAAAAAAGGAGTATTTCTCATAGGGGCTCAGTGGTGACACTTCCCGTTCAATATGAGCTTTGTCCAATAATTTCAACCTTTAAGACATGAAAAGAACATGCCATGCATACATCCTCTCTAAAGATGTTTTAGTTATTTGTCATGATAAATCCTTTCTGAAAAATATTTTATCTATTTGTGCTTTGAATGCAGTTTTACATATGTATCAAAATTACAAAATTATATGACTAAATTTGGATAAATACTAATTCCAAGCAACACAATAAACAGCATCATTTGTGATCACCTACATCTAATGTACGTTTGGGCATAATGATGTTTGAAGATTGTCATTTTGACACTTCAGTTGTGGCAGGGCTTTCTTTAGACTATTGCTAGCCCCACTCAGTGTCTTGGCTGCCATGTTTTGGAATGGTTATACTTACTTTTGTGTTAATCTGGCGAATCAAATTCCTCGCACATAGTTAGAAGTGTATACTTTTCTTATTGTAATGATAAATTAGAGATGTGGGTGTCTTGTGAGCTTTCATGTGAAGTAAGAAATAAACTATACGAGTAAGACCACGAGCCCTTTAAATGTATCCTATGGAAACACAATGAATTTATTTCATGAATGCAAGTATTCTTGTCCCGCTTCACATTTTCTGTGTGTGTTTTCTGATCTTTTGCAGTCTGAAGCTGTTACTCTGACAACAGAGACAAAGACATCAGTTGACCCTAGATTTATGGTTCCATGCACAAATATATAAAGTGTGCATGGCATTGGAACCATTTGTGATTGCATTGAATAAATAGGGTGTTCACTATGACTGAAAGCACCAAAAACAATTCAAGATTTAAAGAGCATTTGCAGGTATAGAGAAGGAGAAGATTGTTTAATAAAGAAGGAATAATA